>JAYDZE010087937.1:0-24628 GCA_034509125.1 Monilaria moniliformis
TGAAGCAAATGAATTTCGACATTGTTTGATTTAGGAGAGCGATGAGAATGGTCGATTTGGTTGTGGATGTTATTGTGCTAGATAATATTCTTGTCAACTCTATTTATACGAAGTCTTTGGACATATTAATATACGATGCCAATCACTGTGCGTTATAATATGCAATCTGGCTCTATTCTAATCTGTTGTAACCGTTTGTTTGAATTTATACAATAATGGATGCTCATGATCAATCGGGTACAATCATGGAAATTGTAGAGTGATATGAGATTTCCAAAATCATCTAAAAGAGTAATTATATGGATTTTATCATGACACAGTTATATACGGAAGATTAGGTTCACCCACATCAAATCAAATAATAACGACTTCCTCAATACAAAACAAAAATTTGCGAGTTAACGAGATAGTTAAAATTCTAAACGAAAATATAGGTAATAATGAGAATCACCATGATAAATTAAGTAGGTTAAGGAATTGCGAATATAGAAGCTAAGGATTTCATTTAGATGAAGAAAAAGAAAGAAAAAAGATGCATTGTTCATAATCCATATCTCTATATTCTATATAAATAAAAGCTAAATCACGTGGTAAAAAAATTTTGCCTAATTCCATATCATCATTAGTATCAGCAATTTGTCTCTCATCTCTTGTTTTTCTATTCTCTCCTTTCATACTTTATCAAAATTATGTGATTTCATTCATAAAGGTATATGCAATATGCGCTTGGTCAACGTTATGCTGAAAATTGATTAACCTTATGCTGATTTTTCCACTATATTGTACTATATATGTTGATTGTTATTATTTCTATATTTTTCAGGATTTTGTTATTATTTTTGGCCTGTAATTCTTGCAAAATCAGTATCTTAGATTTTATCCGTATGCCAAAATATGCGCATGTTGAAATAATGAACAACCTATGCTGATTTGATTTTTAATTAAATCTCTATCTTAAATTGTCAGATTTAATTTATAATAATCAGTCTTAGTTCTGTAATTATATAAATATATAAAATAAGAACAAAGAACCATTTTCGGCCATTCGATCAAGAAAATCTACGATGGATGCATCTCTTTTGCTGGACGAGTGCAACATCAGGGTACGAATCCTATAAGGGATGAAATTTCATGTAATTTCATTTTTTCGAGTGTGGTCAATTTCACTATAAATACAATAACTTTATATGTTACCTGCAGTATTTTTAGTTTTCACGTAATTGGTTGCATATATATTTTGAAGGTAATATTTTATTTTTGTTATAAAATTATAAATTATCAAACTTTATTATATTTTAATATTATAAGTTTTTGAATAGATAGTGAAGAGTTTGAAGATATGAGTTCGAAGTGAATTATCTAGTTAGAGGTTCAAAGATTATTGGTTCACAAGAAGAATATAATTTAAATATTTAGAGTTTAGATTGATTTATGAGACTCTATGATTATATGAGTAAAAACTATTTTTGAACAATTTATTTATGTTATGTAATCCTTGACTTTTTTATAATATTTTAAACTTTGAACTTTATGCTTATCATATGATATATATATTTAATTTTTTTACACATTATATATTATAAATATAAGATTGTTAAGAATAAATGTACATAAAAAAAATTTGTCGTTTGAGCCAACTTTTAGAGTTAGGGTACGAAAATTTCTAACCTGATAAAATTTTAAATTAGTCTGCACCCGATTAAACCATAAGCCAAATAACGATGACCCGAAACCCAATAAGATGGCCCAATCGACATCAATACTCACACACACGTATTAAGTGAGAAAACCCATGTTTGACTAATTCAGAGAGAGCATCAAAATTAAGTGGCATTGCCCATCTTGCAAAAAGGTTGAATTCCCTCTCTCACGCACACACACATGTTTTAAGTAACAAAATCCTTGTATGACTATTCAAGGATAGTGTATCAAAACTAAGTAACCAAGTTGCCTATCATGCGAGAGGGTTTAAATCTCTCTCTCTCTCTCTCTCTCTCTCTCTCTCTCTCTCTCTCACACACACATTCACACACACTGTCACGGCCGTACTATATTAAGGATAATAAAGCTCAGTTATCGTGACTGGGGTGGGAATTAAAAAGCGGGATTAGAAAATGGGGTGGTGAATCTGGCATATGCCTCAAGACATTGATCAATATTTTCATCGAATAGAAATATATGAATCCTTCGAATAGTCTTGTCTAGAGAGATGACATTTATAAACTTTGTTAGCGCACACTCCTCTTCGATCACGGCTCAACCTGCACATTTAGAAATATATGCAGGGCTGAGTACGCCGGTACTCAGTGAACACATGCCAAAACATACACACATTCATTTGAAAATATTGTTACACCATCACAGTAAAGCACGTGAGTTTTATATTAGAAGGCCCGAGTTTACTAAATTCCTTTGTGATCTTAAACTTCGACTGCGCAGTCTAAGTTCTCTTCCTCATAAGCCATATCTGAACTTATTGTGCCGGGGAGGTGGCCACCTCTCACGGTCACCCTTTCTTAACTTGTGCGGGAAGGTGGCCACCTTCCACGGTCACAGGACCGACCAACCCGCTCGATGACTCGCGGTCACTTTGTGTACACTAGTCCGAGGAGGGACGCTACCCTCTCTGGGACCCAATTCAATTTCACAGCATTTGGCATAGCCAACAGATGGACATTCTCATAAAACAAACATTTTGGCATGACAATAACTTTAAATCCACGAACCTGAGTTCGGGTATTGATAAGAATACCAAAATCATAACTTTCTAGCATGCATTTAATATTTGAGTATTTTAAGGTCCATAGTTGGACAGGAAAGCCCACCTCGATTTTCTCCTCGATTTGAAATAATACCTTGATAATTGTACCGTCTTTCCTCCTCGCAATTTCCTTGTTTCACAACGTAAGCTAAATTTTAGCTTAAAGATATTTGCATAATCGTGTGATATGCACGTGTCGTATTGAGGCATGTCTTCTATGTCTCGTCTTTTAGCATCTCTTATAAAGATTAATTTAAATACTCAAGATTAATCCAAAGATTAATTAACTTAGGATCTTTCTTGAAGCATATGATTTAATCTTTTATAAATTAATCCTTAGATTAATTTATTATAACCTCATAATTAATTTCAAAAATTAATTAGATAAGAAAGAATTATTTTAACTTTTCCTAAGTACTTAAATAAATTAAGCACTCTCATAATCTTAATTAATTAATCTACTAATTAATGAAGACTAATTATTAGCCCAAACGTAAATTAAATTGGCCTACTTAAACTTAATTAAGGCCCATTCATCTCTTTATTAATTAGAGCCCGACAATAAATTATTTTAATCCAAAACTATTACTTCTTGGCCCAACTCTTAAGACCCATGTCTTCTTTTATTTTGAGCCCAAACAAATTAATTTGAGAAGCTCATCACTTATTTCACAAATCCATTCTTTTATTGTTGGCCCAATTCTCGTAGGCCCAATTTAACTAATTCTTAAGGCCCAACATATAATTAAATTGAGCCCAAACAATTAAATAATTTGGCCCATTCCTTTAAATCCTCGGCCCATTTTGTTTTATTTTTGGCCCAACCGTAGGCCCAAGCTTCCATTTATTTATTTAATTTAATTTAATATTTTTATTTGGAGACATCTACAAACCCTAATTCATTTCCCCTCTTCTTCTTTCTCTCTCTACCTCCCTTTCTCTCTCCCTTCTCTCTACTTCTTCTTCCTCACTGTCTCCACCCTATCATCGCTGCCGCCACTTCTATCTTGCGGCGGCGCCGCCGCCATGCTCTCTCTTCTCCTCTCGTGGGCGGCTCTCTCTCTCCTCTCTACCTCCTTCTCTCTTTTTCTCCCTTCTTCTCTTCCTCTCATATTCTCATCCTTTCTTCTCTTCCTCTCCTCTTCTCATCATTTCTTCTCCTCCACGCCGCCGCCGCCGCCTCCTTGCAGCGCCACCACCGCCGCCGTCGGATCAACTTCGCCGCCATCTCTCTCCATTTCTCGTCCTCCTCCTCTCACTCTCTCTTGGGTCTCTCTCTCCCTCTCTCTAAATCTCTCTCTCCCTCACGGATATCTCTCTCTCGCTGGTTTCTCTCTCTCTCTCTCGCCGGATCTCCTTGTCGTCGTCGTGGACCACCGCCGTGCCGCCGTCATGGGCTGCCACTGTTTTTGCTGAGAAGGTGACGGGAGAGGGTGAATCTGCCTCGCCCGGTCGAGCCACCCTTCTCGCGGCCTCGGCCCGGCCGCCGTGCACCGCCGTGTGCCGTGGCTCGTCACCTCCGCTGGTAAGTCTCGCATCTTTCTCTATTTTTTCGGTTTTGGTTTAATGTTTGTAAAAGTTTTAACTTTTCTTCATTTTTCCGTTTTCCGCCGACTTCGCCTCATCACCACCGTCACGCCGCCACTGGCCGCCGCCGGGCGTCCGCCGCCATCGCCGGGCAGCCTCCCCGCTGCCCTCAAAGTCCCGTTGAGGGGCTGTCCATTTGAGGCAGCCCCTTCGTTGCTTCGTTCCCCGCCATTCCGGGGTTGCCTTGACTTCGTTGATTCGCCGGCGTACGAGCCGTTGACGGAGCCGAAGGCAGCCCCTCATCATCTCGATAAATTTGAAAGATAAGTGATAGCTCAACCTATTGTTATGCCTTTATGAGGTTTAATATTATTAGGCATATATTCCTTGCGTTGTTAGCTAAAGCATGCATTGTTTGTGGTGTTTAAAGTGATTTCTACGTTTTATGAAGTTATGTTACGTGTCAAGGTGTTGGAAAAGAATGGGTAGCCCCTAATTCCTATGTTTCTTCCTACTATATGCTTTGTAATGGTGTTGTAAAGGGTTGATGGATTGGAGTCTTCGAGACTTCGATTATCTTCAAGGTTGATGTTGGATATGTGAACTTGTAGTGAAAAATGTCTAAGTATTTATGCATTCTTCACTTGTTGATGTTGGATGAGATGAAAGCTTGACGTCATTGTGTATTTTTTTGTTCATATGATGTTGTGAATATTTCTTTATTGAGGAATATGGTCAATGTTCTACTCATTTTCACAAGCTTCATACGTTACTATATTTGTTGTCTCCAAAAGTGGAGGTGATAACCACTATTTGGATACTATTAAGAGGATATTGGTGAAATCATCACACTTCTTTCGTAATCTCAAATCCCTATTCTCAAGCTTGCATTTATGATTCACTATTGGACACTATTGGCAATGATGAGTTTACTATTCCACACTATTTGCTTACTATTTGACTAATTCTTTGATTAGCATTTGATTAGTGTTTAATTAGCCGATAAGTATATGATATTTGCTACTCGTTTTATTTTTTTCCCCTCTTTATTTGTGTAGGGATATCCCGATGAAAGATCGAAGATTGTTCGAGACATAAGATTGAAGTAATACAATTTAGTGTGTATGGTAGGAAGTTTGTAAACTTTCATAAAGATTTTTCTTGTATTGTAATTAGTCTAGTTTTGTATTTCTCATAGTGAAATGTATTTATTCTATTATGTTCCTTCTTTTAGCAACTTGTAATACAACTTACTAATTTAATTTCCAAGTTAATAATTTATTTCTCAAATCCACAATCCTTAAGCGAAAATTAAAGCACATTTTAATTAGTAAAATTGGGGTTATTACAGTTATCTCACACACACACCTTCACTTTCTTTCTCTCACATCTCTGTCATACACACACACCCCCTCTTTATCACACACACACCATTTCTTTCTTTCTCTTTCTCTCTCGCACAAACACCACATCTCCTTAATCTCTCTCTAATTTTTTTTTAAATCTAATTTTCAAATTATATTTAATATTAGTGACTTCATTTATAATTTTTAGGGTTTGTTTTTTTAGAGATTTTTAGAAAAACAAAACATATTTATTCATTTGATGAGAATATAATTATTTGATTTGTTCGATTTAATTTTTTACTGAACTAACAATAAGTTGATGCCTACAAATATGTATTTGGATTATATAAAATAGATAATGTATGTCATATTTATGGGAAAATGTGTTTAGTACTATGAACTTATTTAGTGTCAGATTATAAAGTAAATAAAGAATACACACATACACATACTCTAAATGCTACATAATGTATATAAATAAAAAATAAAATAAATTATTCAATTAAAAGTTTATGTCAAATTTTAGTTAATTTTTTGACTTACCAAAAAAAAGATTTAGAATTATAATACAATTATATCAATTATTTAATTTTACCAAACAAAATGATTTGAAATTAAATTATAATATTATAACTTCAAATTCAATTGCATAAAATTATAATTACAAAACAATTTCATATCCATTCTATCAAACACACCCTAAGATTTTATTTCCCCGAATAAATATCAAAACAAATATTTAAATTTAACAACGTAGATATGTTTGATACATGTTAACCAAATCTTCGATTATATATGTTGATGTAATTTCGATTTGAAAATATATTGATTTAAAGAGATAAAATCTTAACATGATTAAACGATTAAGATTTGGTTTATAGATATCAAAACCCACTATGAAAATTCAAACATTTATATAGAGACGCATAAAAACGATTTGAAAAAATACCATATTTTGTAAAAAGAATAAAAAAGTTGGGTATATCTTATCAAAACCCTAATCATATCATGTAAAAACAACTTAAAATGTAACTAAATAAATATACAAAAAGTGAAACCGGATAAGAGTGGAGAGTTAGTATTTTGGACTAAAAGTTGAGTATTTTATTTGTTATATCTAAATACTTTACGTGTAATTTGATAGCATTTGCTTATATGTATATAATAAATTCAAGACTATGTAATTGCAATAATTTCCTAGTTGTACGCACTTGTAAACCGATTCTCAAATTACACTCATTCATCTAAAGTTTGATTTCTTATTCATCCACAACAGAAATATGTGTTTTCATCATTATTTGAAATTTATATTCCCTCCCTCCATCTTAAACACATACTGCTTGCAACTTTTTTTTTTTTTAGTAACCTTTTAAATGCCTTAAATGTATTTATTCTTTTATAACTTAATATGTAATATTTATTATGCTTCCATCTAATCTTTATATCACGAGATATCAAAATATTATATATTTTATCACAACGCATCAATCAAAACTGTAGAAGTTATAAATTTTTTCATTTTTCTTTTTTTAGCAAAATGAAGTTATAATCTTCGTGTTAATCAAACTGCTAAATGATTGTATGAATTTGGTGGACCAAGTATTTTTAAATTCCCCACAAAAAAAGAAGAAGAAGAAAGAATGAAACGAGTATTCTTTACTTGAATGTTCCCACGTGAAATCAGTAGAACACGGAGTTGCTTTTGGGTCCCACAAAAAGAAAATGAGAAAAAAAGTCTTGAAACTAGAAAGTGGGAGATTTCAAAGAAAAAGCACTTCACAATATTCAAGACAAACTAAACTTTATTCGACAACATCCCCAAATTCGGAAATCGGAATTCAAATATTAAGTAGAAGTTTTTGGTGTTTTTCTTTGATCCTCACAGAGCATTTCACTATGGCTAGGTATATGCACATAACTCCTTTACCTTTTTTACATTTTGTCAGGATTCAGTTTAGGTTTTTTTCCCTCTTTTATTCTTGGACAATGCTGTTATATAAATGGGCAGTAGATTAGCTACCATTTCTGCAGTTGTTGAATCTTGAAGCGGCATAAGATTCTCGCAGCAAGTTTATATAGAAAGTTGCAATTTTTTCGAGCCGTATTATTAAAAGTTTTTATTTTTATTGTAGCAGTGTAGTTTAAGTTAAGTTGGGTTATGTTGATAGTGAAATTTTCTAGCTTATAATCGAGGGTTTTCATTTATTGTTATAGTTATTGGGCTTTTTTTGACCCTATGCTGATGATTATTTTGTACTAAGCCCTAAGATTTAGGGCAATGGGTGTATTTAGTTGATCTCTGTTTCTTGGTTGTATCTGGAATTTGATAGTTATAAGTTTCAAAGGGAAGGTCTTGGATCTGTCTGCACAATTTCTTGTTTGATTTGAAATGAGTTACATTAAAATTGCATTGTGGGGTTCTTTGATGCTTTAATTCAATGCCATGTTTATGCACTTGTTAAGCAGTTTGTGACAGTTAAAGGAGAAATTCTTGGGTTGTTAATTGCGCAGTGGACTAACAATATTTCTTTGATACAATCATATTTTTGGAGATTATGATGCAATTAATGATGAATGCTTATAGAGCTTAATGACTCCTCGTTCATCTTTCAACGACCATATTGGCTAGTTTTAAACTGTATAATGTGCTTGGTCTTTCCTATTAAGTTTGCCTTTATAAATTCTATCTTGCCTCATTGTTTGAAGCGGAGGCCATGCACTGAAATTCTTTTGGAGAAAGCTTATTGCTATACTCGATCTTCAATGTTTGATACTATCAAGTCAATAAAACCGACAGCGCTCCTGTTTTCTGCACATACACGCACACATATGATTACATTGAGTATATTGATTGCTATTGGGTGCAAACGATCATGAGGGCCGAGCCGAAAAAAATTGAAGTGAGCTTGGGTGTTCAATAACCAAGTAAATGCTTACTAATAGTGAGAATATATGGTTTTTCTTAGCTGTTATACTTAGGGTGAAGTTTGTTTGTTGCGATTTAATATCAATACAATCTGGTTCAAGTCAGGCCTCGGAATTTGTGATTAGGGTCGTGGATGAAGAGTGTTTTTGCTAAATTTATACAATGTTGGGTCGAAGTGTAATAGCTGTGAGCCTGTAATGCTTGTGGTCCATTCTTCATCCTTGTGAGACAAAATTTCATCTCACTTAGGTTACTCGCTAGTGAGCAAACTTAGTGAGCAGAAGACATGACCATAGTTGGTAGCATTTCCAGTAGTTATATGTATTGTAAGTTGATAAAGCATCAGGTTCTAGTTAGTTTCTAGAAACGGAATAGAGTTATTGGAACTTGCTTTACTGATTCTATCAGGTTTCTGTAGTTTTTTGTGTCGGCAAGTCTTTTTTACAAAGCCACTTGCAATTATCAAGATGTGTTCGTATTTGATTCTGCCGATAATTGATTCTTACCGAACTGTATAAATTACAAAACCTTTTTGGTTAATTGTTTTGGCCTCTCGGTGCTGTATTATTTTATTTCCATGTCAATGTTTCTCCAGTTGTTTGGAGAATCGTGTAGCTTCGCCTAGCTTGGTCAGTTGATGATCAAACGTTATTTTTTGAGACGTGCAGGCCATCGTGGCTGGTTGACCCAAACAGAATTGCTACTAAAATTAGGAGTGCGTCTGGTGCAGTTGATCCACAAGAAATCCAGTGGAAAAGCAATCCGACGAAAAGTTGCTCAAATTGCCATTATGTCATGGACAACAGTGATGTATGTTGTGTTTTAATGAAATATTTCTTGCTTTATTCCTGCTCAGTTACTGAGTTGACATGCTATTTCTCATGTAATATGTCTGTTCAAAACTATGCCTATAGCTGATTGAGTGCATTGTCATCCTAAAATGGAGTAACGGTTTAACTAGTTTTCATCACTTTTCAGGCTCCTCATGCATGGCCGGGATTGCCTCGTGGCGTGAAATTTGATCCTACAGATCAAGAGATTGTCTGGCATTTACTCGCAAAGGCTGGTATTCAGGATTTCAAGCCTCATCCCTTTATTGATGAATTCGTTCCGACTGTTGAAGAAGAAGACGGCATTTGTTATACCCATCCTCAAAATTTGCCCGGTATGCGTCGCAATTTGCCTTCTTCTATTGTTTTCCTTATATCCCCCGGGACATGTGAGTCATGACACTATGAGCTATATTTGTCACAACAAAAACGGCAGGTGTAAAGCAGGATGGAAGCGTATCACACTTTTTCCACAGAGCAATCAAAGCGTATAGTACCGGGACAAGAAAGCGTAGAAAGATCCATGGTGACGATTCTGGCGATGTTCGTTGGCACAAGACTGGCCGCACGAAGCCTGTACTACTTGACGGTGTACAGAAAGGATGTAAGAAGATTATGGTTCTGTATATAAGCCCTGTGAGAGGAGGGAAGGCTGAGAAGACTAATTGGGTGATGCATCAGTATCACCTGGGTACGGGGGAAGACGAGAAGGAAGGCGAATATGTGATCTCGAAAATATTTTATCAGCAGCAGCAACAAACCAAACAGATTGAGAGGGGTGAAGAAGATGTTCCCGAAGCAGCCATTCACGCCACGACTCCTAAGGTGGATCCTGTCACCCCAAAGTCCGCGACTCCCGAGCCTCGTCCAGAGAGGAGATTCTTCAATCACGAGGCGTTGCAAGATTCCACCATTTTCCTCACCATTGAGGTAAACTCAACTCAAGTAATGCAATCATTGATATCTTTTGTTATCATTACAAAGATTTTTACATGTTTGCCTCTCTTGTTTCAAATGCTTGCCATCTAGCACGACGAAAACATTATGGAAGACGAGATAGAAACTCCCCTTGGGCAAGCCAATGATCAACATCACGAAGATGTGGAGAATCACGCTGATCAAGCGGTGGCAGACAAGAGTGACGCAGAAGACGCTGAAGAGAACAAATGGTGGGAAAACGAGTCGCAGTATTTGCTGAACTCACAGCAGCTCGTGGAAGGGCTATCCCTTTGCGACGAGTTTCTGCAAAGCCAGTCTCCGGGCAGGGATGAGAATGGAGACGGTCAAGGACAGAAAGGTAAAGCTCTACTAGGCGACTACGCTCGTTTAGGACCAGAGGACTTGAAGAGGGACTTGGAGGAGTGCCAGAATGTGGCTACCGATCAAGCAAACATTGAACTCGACACCCCTCCCGATTTTCGCTTGAGCCAACTCTTAAGCGATACCCCTCCCGATTTTCGCTTGAGCCAACTCGTAAGCCTTTTTCATCTGCATTCGTGTCTTTGCATCTAACCATTTCTGTTAGGAACTTAAACTCTACGTTCTTAAATTCGTGCAGGAGTTTGGGTCTCAGGACAGCTACATCGCGTGGGGAGAGAGCTTCCGAGGAGGGAAGGTGATTGACTAGATTCGATTCCGATAACGAATCTAACGAGGCAGTTTTTGTTAAGCTTGGGCATGTTTTTGAGTCAAGTGAGCAACAACACTTCCTTTTGCTGCTGCTATTGCTTAAACAAATATACGGTAATCCGTTTTGCAGTTTCATGAATTCACAAATCACACTGTCTTGCTCAGACACTGACCTGCTCTGCTTGTATAGTTTATGGTATCGTAATTTTTGCATTATATCGTATTTTTTGCATTCAGAAATCTTGGCTTTTTTTTTTTGTTAGTGTTTATCTTTGGGGAAATATAGACAGTTCCATGCAAATTACGGATAAATTGCGTAGACAAATGTGATATTTGGATTTAACAGGTTTATGGTTATTATATCGTATTTGGTCATTATAGGATGGGATCAAAAGGAAATGGTCATTTTTCTATGCCTATTTTTCTGTCTATGATTAGTATGTCTTTTCATTGAAAATCACTATTATGAAATAGAATTCATATTCTTAATGAGATGGAATTGTTTAAAAAAATAGTGTGAATCATTTATTGTTACTACTGGTAGTTAATTTTGAAAATTAATATTTCATTTTTGGTAAAGAACTGATATAATACCAAAATAAAAATAAGTTAAAATTCAGTGTTTATTAAAGTTTAAAGATAATTTTATTTTGATATTATTCATTACATGTTAATTATAGTTAAATTCATATCTATTTTCTATCAATTCAAAAAGACATTGTTTAGTTACTTAAAACTATTGTTTTATTAACTCCCACCCTCACAACCGCCGAGGTTCCAACCAAGAAGATTTTATGAGATATTATGGGGGATTTTTTTTGGTGGATGAGATAAATAAAATTTATAGGATAGAATAGAATTGTAGAATTATTAAATAATTGCTTTAATTTTAGGGTGACAAATATTTATCCAATTGGACAATTAGAGTATATGGTGAGTTATTCAAAGTGTTAAATCATATAAATCAAATATTTTATTTTATTAAATTATTTTGTCAATTATGGATTTAATTTTATATTCATGAGCAGGGGTGACAAATGACGGGTCGGTTTTGACCGGACATATCAAAACTAATATTTATCTTTTTTTCAAAATCAATAATAATATCGAGAATGCTATGAGAGATTTGCACGACCAAAATCATAGAAAAATTCATTTACCTGAAGAAGTTTCAAATAATTTTGCACTAAAAGCAAATTCATCGAAGCATGATTGCGTGATGGGGAACTGATTGAACACAGGAATCAATCCAAATGTCGCGTAGCAGCATGCTCATATATATTCTTGTTTTGTAGATCACGAAATTGGAGCACCTGTTGTATGTGATAGCCAGAAATATGCATGGCCCCATGTTCAATTTGAATTTCGATCACGAGGGTTGTTTTTCTTTTATAAAAGAATTTATTTTATTTGAGAATAATGAAAGCCAAGCTAAATGAATTATGAAATACAGACATTGAAGGCCTCTAACAACCTGGTTGGTGCGTCCAGCTGGAGCTCATCTATATTCGATTCAGATTAATTTATGTATGTCAATCATTTTTCTTGATGCTTTTGGGATTTTTCTTTTTGCTTTTTTTCTTTTGATCATGATTTGAGTAGAGATCGAAAATGAAATGAAACAGAGAAAAGAGGTAACTGATTGCACCCTTCAATCTTCACTTATGACCGTTTAGAGTGCTCCTACTTTATATCATTATTGTTATATAACTTATATTTTGTCTTGGTAGAGGTAGTTGATATAAAACGTGACATGATGAAATGTGGAATAGACTGAGAGCGAAATTTGTGTACATTTAGATGTACAGTGAATTCATTTAAATTAGAGTTTATCAATTTTATTTAGAATTTCATTAGAGCGGATGCAGCGTGTCTAATTATATCATTTAATTTGATTATGTTACTATATACTATATTATAGAGTGAAAGTAGGACAAGTTTCCCTACCCTCATGTTGTTCTCTCACTAGTGCAAAGGGACTAGGATTTTAATATTAAGCATATATATATGAAGTGGATCCATATATGTTATATTCAGTTAGATAATTTAATAACACCAACAATTAATTACATAAAATACAAATTTTAGGAGGCAGTGATATCTAACTTAACATATTTTGACTGAGATTTGTACCAAATAAAATCTAATGATGACCTAAAGAATTATTAAGCAGGCTATAAACCTTTATAATAAAGCCTAAATATATGAAGAAAGATTAAGGTATCTAGTCAAGCATGAATCAAAATTGGAAAGCGTGGCTTCCTAGTGAGTGGCCCCAAATTGCAAGAAAAATAATAATCAAAAAGTGACAAAATGTGCATAGTATCAATGAACCAAGCACAAAATCAAGAAATTAATCACCACGCTGGGTATATTACATCAATCTGACAATTATATAGGTGGGTCTGCGTCTGTGAATTATATATACATATAGGATGTTTAGTGAAGTCAAAATCGCTATGCTCTCCCGAATCCGTTAATTTTAAAGATTTGATTCTATGAGATAAAACTATTTTTAAATAATTTATTATTAATTTTATATTATGTAATTTTTGATTTTTTAAAAATGTTTTAGGTTTTGAATTTTATGTTTGTTATGTGATTTATATATTTAATTTTTCTATGTGTTTATATATTATAAATATAGAATTCTTAAGAATAAAAAAAATACATAGATTAATTTTTATCGTTTGCTTTTAGCCCGATGGGCTGGACTGAAACACGAATGTTTAGAATTAGGGTTGAAAATTTCTAACCCGATAAAATTACAACCCAATTAGCTCGCACTCAATTAATCCATAACCTGAGTAGGGTTGACCTGAAACCCGATGAACTGACCCGATTGACATATATATATATATATATATATATATTATAAAACATAATGTTGTTAATAATAATTAGGATAGTGCGTGAATATTTATGAAAACACACGTCATCAATCCCAAATTCTATAATTTGGCAATTTGACCTTATACAGAAGTTGTAATTAAATTTATGAATCAGCCATCGTTAGTTGGGTTGATAAATTAAATGAGTAGACAATTAGTAATGCTCTAAGTTGGTATGGTTATAGGAAAAAATAATCTTGATATGGGCGTTGAATCCCTTCATTTTGGCACTAGTGTTAAGAGTCTAGTATTTGTTTATTTGTTAAGTGGCAAACACTAAGTGCTTGATTAAACTATTTGCTCTTAATTTTGAGATTATATAATTGGAAAATTTCTTTGTCTTTTTCTGGGGGAGTGAGGGAGGGGGTGGTAGATATGATATAATATTTGTTAGTGCTTCGGCATAGAACATTTGATCTTATTTTTAAAAAATAATACCATTCCATAATAAATTAATATCAATAATCTTCCATACGACAAGTCAAATTGGTTTGATTATGAACTATAATTACGACTTTGATGGAGGATTAATGTACATTGATGTAGAAATCATGCATTCAGTTTGAGTGCGCATGGTCACGAATTCATGGTATTTTTGTTGTAGCATCAATATATATTAGTTATTAGTTATTGCTCCAAAAAAATATTATAAGTTATTAATTGGGATAACTTTGACTTGAATTTTCAATCCCCAACCACTTCCAAGTCATGCATTAATTAGAATATATATATATATATATATACACACACACACATATATATATATACAGGTTTAATTTAATTTTATGATTGCTTATTAATTAATTAGTTGGGTTAACATAATTTATATTATAAAAAGGTAGTGGTTAACATAAGTGTTTGGCATGGAATTTAAGAATACTAGTATATGTCTAATGGAAGTTAAACTCGAATTAAAGCAATCTAATAATTATATATTCTAGCTACTATAAATTATGATTATTTTATGAACGATTTATTATATGTTATGTGTATAGTAATGAATTGCTGAAAAAAATAGTGACTGAGACAGCTGAGTGCAAAAAATGTTTAGAAAAAGAGACCCTTCGCTAAAGTTTACTTCACAAATTGTCACATGTAGTGAATAAAATAAAATGCCACATCATTTAATTACCACGTCTATAACTGACCCGGTATTTATATATAATAGGTCGTAATTTACATTACATATATACCTGCAAATATATAAAATTGTTTTCTCTTTATTTATCTCAGAAAATTTCCAATTTCAACTCTGACACCATTCAAGTGGAAGGTACATATAACTTGACATAAAAAAAAAAGTCCAAAAAATCTCCAAGTTCCATACAATTTTCAGCATGAGTTATCTACCACTTAAATTGTTGGGATTTTTTGCCAGACTTCTCCTACCACGTGCGTAGGAGCCATTTGTCTAATATTATTACGCGCTTTAAATAATAATCACACTTTTAAAAATAAAAAATAAATTAACTAATTGTCTTCCATATTACTTCTGCAGATAAAGAAACATACATCGTTTCAAAAAAAATATATATATATATATACATGCGAATTAATAATATTTAACAAAAAAAAAGAATAATCCATTTTGGGATATCCAAACAATGAAGGTCATCTCTATAAACAGAAAATTTAGAGATCGAACCCAAATTTTACATTATCCTCCATTGTCGGCAAAAATGAGGATAATTGTTTCTTATTACTCCTACTTCAAATCTTTAACATTCCTATTCATACCAAATCAAACAGTTAAATGGTTGTAATGATATGATTTCGCAACACTCTTCATTCACACAACTAAGATTACTTATGTTATATTGCTTTTTGATATTATGCACATCGTTTATTTCTTTTTAAGCTGACATCTTCCTTACCAAAACTATATGCTCTTCAAATTGATATAGATGATGATAAATGAGTTACTTTATTCACACCATTGAAGAAAACAATTTGCCGATAACATGGCACGTGGTGAGGCCCGGCCCTGAACATAGGCTAGAAGTGCGATCACCTAATGTCCAGGACCGAAAAGGCCCCCCAAAAATATTTATTATTGTATTAAGAAAAATTGACAGTCCATTTTTCCTCTAAGCCCTACTAGAAAGTCCATTTTTTTCGAAAACATTATTAGAAGCTCATTTAACTGTCAACAAGCGTCTTTAATGCAAAAGACAAGATGTTTATATTTTTTTTGCCTAAATTTCATAAATATTGGGAACAAAGCTACATCTAATTAGGTGAAGAAGAAGCACTAGTTGAACAATGTAAGATGTGGACAACCCAAAACTGTGAATTATATATATAGAACTTTGTATCATTTCACTATTGATCATTTGCTATATTATTTTGTTTCAACTCTCTTTCTAAAATAAGCTTTCAATTTTTATTTTTTTTGCTAACATTTGCACGCCGCATACACTTTACTTAAACCCAATTAATATATCACACTACGGATACTTAATTTGGTAAAAACAACAAAAGCAAGTCGATCTATTGTAAATTTGTTATTCATACTAACTTATTTCTTGCAATCCATGAGATTTCATTTTTGAAAAAGTTCACTCAATGCAATTATTACTTATTAGTTCACTTTTCCTCAAAATACATCGATGGGAATAACTATGATCATCGTAAACTTGTAAAATAAAAAAGAAACTGAAATTTTGAATTCTCAATCGATTTAAAATATCGTAGAAGTAGAACCGTATATATGTACTGTCGTACTGAGTAAACGAATTTGCATGTAGAATCACGTTCTGAGGAATGGAGAGAGAGAGAGAGAGAGAGAGAGAGTGGGAAATGCACGTGGGGTGATAAGGCTGCAAATTTGACTCATCGCATTATGTCGGGAGGGTGGGTGTGTGGTTTGGACCTTTCACCTTTATTTTTCTCCTTACCTTAGATGCCACCAATTAATTATCGGCCGACACCCACTACTTTTTTCCCCTTCATTTCTAGTACAACCCTCACTCTCTTGTCTCATCATTCATCAACTCTCTCTCTCAATTCTTTCTTTAAACTTTTTTTCTACTCAACTTTGTAAATGAAATGACACAATCTGGTACTATTTCTGAAATATTTGTTAAAATAATAATATGGTAAATTTATTTATATTTGCTAAAACCAACTTTCTTCACATATTATAAGTTCTGATGGATATATTTATAATGTGAACTTGATCTATATCAAGTCTTACTAGGCTCGAACTTACTTAATGAGATGAGTAGGTCGAGTCCTAATATAAATGAAATCCCGAGTCAAAACAGTGTGACTGTGAGAAACCGATGCAAAAAATCATGTATGATAAAAATATCTTATATAAGTTCTTCTTTATCATAACTTCTGTAGATACATATCATCCATTTTTATCTTCTGAAAAAAATTGTTGATGTTTGGTTAAATGCTTGATGTTTATATGCATAAGTCTATTAGTAATAAAATATAGTTCTTCCGTCCACAAAATGTATAACACGTTTGATTGACACACGTTTGATTGACACACGTTTTAAGAAAATAATTAGTGGAAGTTGATATGTGTTTTTAGTAGATAAATGGTAAAGCTAAGGGTGCCACTAAATAGAAAACGTGTGATGTTTTGAAAATAAGAGGTACTTGTAAGATTTAGAAGTAGAGTATGAGGTCATGTCCAAAAAAAAAAACTGATATACTTTTTGCGGATATCAATAAGACAATTATGGTATTGTGGACGAAAGTAGTAACTAAGGGGTGATAAGATCGCAAACATTCTTAATTGTTATCTTTTGAATTATTTTTTATTATCTTTTGGTTGATCTAAAGTTATGTATCTTTGAATTTATAAATATTGCAAATTATTAGTTATATTTTGAGAAAAAATCATTACCGCAGCCGCAAATGTAAACTTTATCATTATTGGTACAAATATTTAACTTGTGCAAAATGACAAAAAACTTTTGATTTGTAATTACAATTATTAAATAAAGTCATGCTAAAGTATATTTTCTTTCTTTTATCCTTATTTTGAAAAACCACAATTCTCGGATGTATGTGAGTTATGAGTGAGCCATAGTACAGAATTAGTTTAAAATTTTACAACTAAAATTACGAATTGCCATCGAAACAGCTAGTCCATTTCTATTTCTACACATGCACACATGAAATGAATAGCCCCACAAAAATGATTTCTTGCAGTTTGACCGGATATACATAATTTCAATTTTCAGTTCAACAGGTTGCGTGGATTTATGTGCTTAGTTGGAGCACACACAAATTTAAGATATGCATGTTGTTTGGTTGAAGACAATGAAATAAAACAAGATTATCTTTGTAAGAAAATTACAAACAAGATTATCTCCGCAATTAACAACTACGTTTAAAGCTAAGACAGTTTTATGTCAACTAACATCCAATAATCAGCGAAAGCAACAAATAATTCTAACAATAATTATCTTTGAGCACGTCATTAGCGGCCATCAAATTATTAATCGTAATAAAGCGCCATTTATTTCTTACTTAAAAAGATTTGATATAGGCATGCTCTACAGTCACAGACGTGCCTATAAACAGTGACGAAAATGTTGGAAAAAGAGTTTGACCGATCAAAAAGCTGGAATTTTTGCCATCATCATACTTCTCTAGGTTTGTATTAATTAATTCTTGGTTACTTTTTCCAATAACCATATAATTAATAAGTTAAATAATAATAATAATGTGCATAGTAATAATATAAGTTTAGGGAATATGCTTTTCAGCTATGGTTGAAAGTTAAAGAGAGTGTGTGTGTATATATATATGGAGTAATAATCTTGTTTTTTTTGCGGTGATCTAGTTAATCATTTGGAAGAAGATAAATTATAGAGGCTTCGACTAGTAAAAAAACCTTAAATATTTAGTATTAGTAATCAATAGCTAAATGTCTTGATTTCAATAATAGACCAAAGTAAAAGCAAAACTAATGATGAGCAAACTTTCAAAACCAAGAAGATGAAAATGACTTCTGAAATCTTCATTTGGTTTTGTAGGTAATTCTGATATTCAAGAATATCCCAGCTGACTGGAATCATTCATACAGCTTGGAAAAGTGCTCCAATTGTAACTTCTTCTTTTTTTCACTTTCTTGAACGCTCCAAGATCGAATTAATAGGAATGTAAAATAAATTAAAAATAAAGATCAGCATATATGATCAAGAATAGAATTAATAATTAATTTCAATTGATAGCTACTGTATAATACAAAAAAGGCCATTAGGCCAATTCATGGGTACAAAATTGTGAAGGATTTGAGGCGCTAAATCTATTTACAATCTAGCTAAGAAAAATGGAAATTAATTAAGCAGAAAAGGATCACTCATGGTAGCAAAGAAGCATGACGACGCATCGTCGAATGATGTAAAGTCTTGCCCTTTGTTCTCTTAGGACGCCTCCGAAGCCTCTGCTCGAAATTCTTCTCTTGCTGCTGCTGCTGCTGTTCATCTTCATCTTGATTGATTGGTTAATTGATTTCTAGAGAGAGAGAGAGAGAGAGAGAGAGAGAGAGAGATTTTTCTGCCGTGTTGTGTTGTGAATATTTAAGAATGAAGAGAGAGGGAGGGGTTCTTATAGGGTGTGTGGTCGAGTAAAGAGGCAACGATGGGGCATCAAAGGGCGTGAAGTGCCCCCCTATCTCGCCACACTGTTCCCTTCCGGGCCCCACGCCTTCATTCAGATTTCATTGCCCACACCATATATATTGTATCTTGTATGCTGCACCTTAATCCAACTAATTAACTAAGCTATCGAGTGTATTTGAAGTTAGTTAGGGTAAGCATTTGGTCAGTTTAATTTGAAAACAAGTGAATGGAGATCCATTATTGATCCTTTTTTTTGTTTAAAGGTTTGGATAATTTCTTGTCGGATAGTTCTTCGTCTTCTTAATTCTTTATCCATCAATGAAGGAGATTGAAATGATCATTTCATAGTAGAGAATATGGACTAGTATATATATGTACATATCACATGTTTGAGCTCAATCTATGATGTAATTCTATAAATTTGTAATGAACGTTTCATCTGTTAGGTTTAAACTTGAATCATACCGAAATATACGTGATTTTGAGTACTCTTAAGTTAATAGTATGAACTAGTTCTTTTTCAAGAAAATTCAATCCAGTTCGACTTTGTAAGCAAATAAAAAAGCCAGAAGCTAAATTATTCAAAAAAAAAAAAAAAACTTACTGGCTCATATTAATTTTAACTGTTATATTCCATAATGAGCTAGTTTTTAAACGATTGTGGTGGCCCTCGTAAATATGATAGCAAGGTTGAAATTAATTTTGAATTTTCATCACAAGAAATCACCTTTCCCTTGACTGCTGAGGCTGCCATCCGTGGGGGTTCGTTCACTGATCTTCTTTGCCATAATGATTTATATTCAGTATAGTATAAATCAAAAAACAAAATAAATAAATAAATTAAAAATCAGTGAATAAACTTGTAGTTCGATTATGAAACAATTAATAATATTATCCTTGCTTGACATATAGGCGTGTAGGGTTTACCAACCAACCTTGGGGTCGGCCATTGCTTCCATGATTATAAACTATAATATTGGTATTACAATATGTTGAGGATAAGATAATACTTGTTTGGACTTATTTGTCTATCTTCTTATATGAAATCTTAATTCGTGATTTATTTGTATTATTATTTTTGTACTTATATATATATTTTGGTTGTATGTAGTTAAACAGGCAAACGACAGGGACAAGTACTGGGGTGGGGATTCAGTAGTTGAAATCCTACTTAACAAAATACTTGTATATTAGTTAATTAAATACCCTATTATATAGCTTTTATATATAAGGCGACAATTCTGTCATGTGAAGAAGCATTTGACTAAGAATTTATTTGGAAAATCACACTTTTAAATCATGGAATTTGATGTAACCAGAGCTTTATAGTGTATAGGTCAAATGTTAATTCTCGCAGATAATAAATTGATATGCTATAATAAAATTGTTTCATGTCTTCATCATCTCAATTATCAGATCACGATATTTAATTTACTAAAGGAAATTTCTTAATTTTATATTTTATTCAATTCTGTCAATATAGATTTTAATGATATACAAAAGATATATAAATCTTGAATGCAGAAAATTACTCATTCTATGAAGAACTGATCAATGCCCATTTGCACTAGTCATTATTCATTAGTTAATCTTGGGCTAAAAGTTAAAATTTCCTAACCACAAAATATATTACATGCATTAATATAGAGAAAAGAAAAAAAGTGATTATTAGTACGTACGTGGTAGCATACATGAATGAAATAAAAAGGTATATAACGTTGTTCAGTGTGTGTGTGAATATATTTGGAATCCCCACGTCAAAATTTGAGGTAAATGAGATTTTAATCAAGCGGATCAGAAAAACAGTCAAAGTTTCACGTGACTTACAAATACCCGTGCCATATTTAAATAAAATTACATGTAGTATATGTATGACCTTACATACTATTTCAATACCATACAAGCTGGAAAAATATTTACATACAGATGAAATTAAACCTAAAACCTCTCATTAAAAAGAGTTTTATAGTATCTCAACTATCCACTTAAACTAGACCGCATCACATGGCGATATATTGTTAATGAAATCCGATCACAATTTTTGCTGAAAAAAATAACTGTCACTTGTAGCACGAATATTTTAGTTATCGGTTACTGTTTTTTATTAGTACAAATTAACAGCTCAAAATCCAATTAAGTGATAGGATTATATATTATTAATCTGACACACACACACACACACACTCACATATTTAAATCCACTCGCTTTCTCTCGTGTTCCTCCCATTTCACTAACGACAGCACATTAACCCTAATTTTAATTATCACGAACAGCTTTTCTTTTCGCACCATTTGTATAAGGTCAATCTTGATTATTGTGCGCACAACCTTAATTTCTTGTTTATTAAATCATCTTTGTTACTAGCATCAAAGACAATCACCAGAAGTACTGTTTTCATTCTCATACAATTACATATATAAATACTATTACTTTTTTCACTATGACAAAAAGTTCCAGTAGTGTTATAATTCAGTTTTGAAGAATTATGGAATTTATAAATATCACTAAATAAAGTTGTAACACATTATAAATATGTAGCTATTATATATGTCACAAAAATAAAAATATATCATTAAATTTGGTGGCATTTGAAAGTGTAGCTAATTGTGTTACGGAATATCTCTTTTTTTTTTCTTTTTTTTAATCTCTGTATCACATACAATTGTATATACTGGACATGCATCAATATTATTAGAACAAAAAATGCAATAGCTTTTGTAATAGAAAAAGTAACCAAATGTACGTAGGCAAATGCAACATGTGTGAAATTAATCATACGATCATAGATACTATTCTTTCTCTATATAGTATATAAAAGCAATAATTGAGTAATGGATGAAATTGAAGAGAAGTGTCGAACAATAATTCAAGTCACAGATATATTTTGTGTTAAAATCAAAGAATTCCAGGCGTACTTTAAGTGTCCCATATATATATAGTAATTTATTTAAATAATTAAAGTTGAGAAAATTCATTTGGGTTGTACTGAACAACAAAGTCATGCCACACGTGAAGGTCTCGTGGTTGGTATCGCTGTTGCCCCTGCAATTCTCGACATCATTTATTTAATTATAATTTTAATCATCCCTAAATTTTTTTATTTAATCTAAGTCTAACACACTAGCTGGTCTATTGTTTTATGACAATAAAGTTTGGGAAATCTGACAGGATTGGCTCGTTTTTGCATCTCGCACGCACGCTTAATTTGTTTTCATATTATATGTATTAATTCGATAAATTTTAATGCTTAAACGTTAAACGAAGCGATTAGTTTAAGTAGAAACTAAATTACGGGCTCGTGTTTCCATAAGCCTTGCTTCAGATGGGAAGAACTCGTGTGATTAAGACTTAATCACACTGCAGCTTGCGTAATTAGTTGTGATTAAAACTTAATCACAGTGCACGTTCACATAGACTCATAGTTAAATTATGTGCGTCCCATATGCTGATACAGCATGGAAAATGTGTCGAGAATTTATGCAGAGATTAAAAAAATTAATGCCTAAATGGCCATATTATATTAAATGTCAAATTCTGTTTATATTTTAATAATATATTACATCGCTCACATCCAAATTGTCCAATAAATCATTATATGTGGAGATATTTACGATTAACATTGGTTAAGGATAAAATAGAAAATCAAATCAAACCATGCAAATAGGATATATTGACTGTTTCACAATTGAAAAGAAAACTGTATCATAAATGGAAAATCACATGTCCCATAAATATAAAAATAATTCTCGAATTCAAATTGGTATTCTATTACCTATTTTATTTCATCAATTTTTATGAATTTGTTGGGTATGGCCGCCGATAGAGATATTTGATTGGATGAAGATTGGGCTGTCTTATTTTGGTTGCGAGTGGCAGCCTGGTGGGCCAAATTTTCGACGAAAGCCCAATAAAAATACCAATTAAAAATTAGTCCCAAAAAAAAACCCACCTACAAAGATATAAATATGAGGCTGAATGACCGACTTAATCCCAACTTTAATGATTTTATTAACTATATATTAGAGCAACAGCAGCGGCGTCGATGCTCGTGAATGCCTGCCGCTGCAGGGCTTCGAGCCGGCGGCTCGAGCCCTCGTAGCGGCTCGTTGCCCGCCCCCCGCCCCCGCCCCCACGCGCTCGTGTCGTGCACGCGCGGACCGCGCCTAATCGCGTCGCGCGTGCGTCATTTTTGACGCGGATTTTTTTAATTTCTTTTTTTTTAAATAGCCGTTATTTTTTTTAAATAGCCGTTTGCAATGGCTAATTTTTAATTTAATATTTTTTTATTTCTTCTATTTATAAATATCACACTCCCATTTCATTTCTAACACACCAACATCATCCATTCATCTATTTTATCTCTCTAAAATTCATCATCTTCCATTCCTTTAATTCTTTGTATCATGAATCCATTTCCGTACGACAATAAGTCCGATGATGCGCTATCGGTGGACAATCTTCTTCAAATGGCGCGCACCGGCGGCAAGCTTGCGATACGCGTGTATAGGAAGCTAATAATCAACCACGCTCCAGGACATACGTGCACCGGGAGAGAGAAGAGGCCGATGCACGGTTCGTCGCGGATTATTTCGCAGAAAATACGCGATGAGGCCCGACCGTTTTCTGTCGGCGATTCCGCATGCGTAGGTCTTTGTTCGTGCGGGTAGCATCAACGTTGGCAGCGCGTGAAGAATTCTTCCAACAACATCCGGATGACGTTGGACGTCAAGGTCTCTCCGTGCTTCTGAAATGCACATCGGCCATCCGACAATTGGCAATTGGGGGGGTGTCCGGATCAATTTGAAGAATACCTACACATCGCCGAAACGACGGGCCGACAACAGAACTTCTGCAAAGGTGTTAAAAGTGCATTCGGCCCAGAATATCTGAGGAGGCCTACTGCCCAAGATTGCCAACAACTGATGCGTATGCACGAGACACGGCATGGTTTCCCCGGCATGCTCGGGAGCATCGACTGCATTCATTGGAAGTGGAAAATTATCCCACTGCATGGATGTGCACATATACAAGCGGGCACAAGGGTACCCATCTGACTATCGTGCTCGAAGCAGTGGCTGACCAAAGACTTTGGATATGGCATGCTTTCTTTGGCGTCGCCGGCTCCAACA
>JAYDZE010088048.1:0-24628 GCA_034509125.1 Monilaria moniliformis
TGATTTTATGTTCCAGTTTCAAAAGTTATGGGATTGACCAGAAGTAAACGAAAAGTTATGATTTAAATGGCAATTATCCCTTGTTTTTTTGGACAAAAGAGAATTTAGGGAAGTGCCCTTAATTTTGGAAAGTCTTCTAAAAGACTTAGAACATCCGCAAAGCATGCTCGGTAACCTGTCCCTCCAGGACGAGCAGGGCGGGAGACGCATTGCGGGGGGCTGGCGGGACAAAGGTCTCGCGGCGAAGAGAAAGTGGGCGAGCTGACTCGCCACTCGTCTTGGCGGTGTATGAAGGAACTTGGCGGTGCATGAAGAATACTTCTAGCAGCGGCTGGACGGACTCGGCGGACAAGGTCTTTCAATGCCAAAAAAAGTGTACATCAACAAATTGGACAGCTCGCAACTGACGAAAGTTCCAATATGTTCAACGAGTACTTGCATGTCGCTGAGAACACGAGGTGACAATGCTTGAAATAATTCTGTAAGGGCATTCGCAACGCAGAATATCTGAGGGCGTCACAACCTAAGACTGCCTACAATTGTTCCGTGTGCACGAAGCTCACCACGTCTTCCCCGACATGCTTGTCAACATTGATTGTATGCACTGGCAATTGAATTTTTTTTCAACGACATGGATAGACGAATACACTAGTGGGCCACAAAGGCTCTTAACAGATAATTGTGTTAGATACAGTCGCCGACCATCAACTCTTGATTTGGCATGCATTTTTTGGTGTCCCCGGATCCAACAACGACATAAGCGTCCTTAACCACTTGAACCTCTTCAACGATATCTTGCACGGTAGGGCATTGATGATACAATTCACGACCACTGGATGTCGCTACGACATGTGCAAATATCTCGCTGATGGCATCTTTCCAAGGTAGCCGATGTTTGTAAAGTCCTTTTCGAGTCCAATCGAGCCGAACAGAGCTCATTTTGCGCAAAAGCAAGAGTCAGCGCATAAAGATGTGGAACAAGCAATCGGCTTTCTCCAAGCACGTTTCACGATCGTTAAAGATCTAGGGTGTATGTGGTTTAGGGAAGTGCTTCACGATATCATGTATGCGTGCATTATATTGCACAACATGATTATCGAGGACAAATGAGCGAATGCCCTTTATTGGGTAGACGAAGACATGGTCGGCTCAGCGAGCTCCTTGACCGCAACGGAACCCTAAATCAAAGTGCGCCGCAAGAATTCCGAGGATACCTAAGCATCGTGAGTCGTCGCGTGGTGGCGCTAACCATGATCGCGTCCAACTCCCGTCACTCCACCAAATCAATTCGTCCAGCAAACACAAATTAACGTCAGCAAACTTTGAAGTCCCGTTTGACCATTCAAATGATCTCCTTTACTTCCAAGACATCTTATAAACCTCGGTCAAAATCCTGTAGAGGAAGTTATGTCAGTTCTACTTAAACTGTCAGAAACTATTACTTGCGGGAAATTGCTTGCTCGCATTCCTTTAGACGTTGATTCATTCTCGAACATGAATTGATATTTTTCTGTAACATGGATTTAGGATCTATATCTATTAGAGAAATATATTCAACCAATGAATCTTCTAGCCCCATGCCCTCATATAGCTTGAATATTGGGTGGGCAATAGTCTATCATGCTGCATTGCCGGGGTGGAGAACAAAATCGATAGAACTTATTATTAACTAGGGAAAAATGTTTTTCCCACTTGTAGCTGCCCTCAATTTTGTGCCCCATCCCCTATATATAGGGGTTGTTGGGCTAGGTGAGAGGTTCCAAGGAGGATTAGGACTGTGCCTCATAGTAGGCTTGATTCTATAAAGTTTAGCCCAACTTAATTAAGTCCATTAATATTAATCGACTCCACTATAGAATTAATATTCCACTACCCTTCCTCATCCATATTAAGAATATGACTCATTTATAATTCATTTATTTTTCGTGTTTAAAATTTTCAATATCCATTAATCAATTTAGGTTTGATGATAGCTTCAATTAATTAATCTCTTTTACCAATAGTGGTTTAGTCGAAGAATATTAATAAATTCCAACCCGTCGGATTTCGTATAATAAATTTATTTTCATGAATACCTATTGGGGATATTATCAACTCGGTTCTCCCGAGACCCAATTCTATATACTAACAATACTAGTATCGCTATGCATTAACTATATATGCCAACATATCGGGAATCACTTAGGGTATGAAAAATATGTACCCATTGATAAGTTAAAATAATGTATAATTAACATCATATACTCAATGTTATATATATATAGATTAAGAAATAAATAATCAAGATCTTGTACTTCATTTACATAGTATCGCAGTACGTATCTCATTGTAATCTATTTCAATGCTATACCACATCAGTGTTATCAGTTGGCTAAACTATGCGTGCGAACTTTGGATCAACACTGCAACCTTTAACGATAGATTGTTCATGTCTATCTAGGTTGTTAATTTGATTTTCTTTTACAAGGAATCGACTGAAAGATCTTCTGTAATCATGGATCTATCATTCAGTCTACAATGTAGAAGGATGACTTGTCTGCTCACTTTATAATTATATTCTTAAGAATAAGCATCCTAAGCCAAAAAAGACAAATCATGTGACAATATTAACTTCATCTCAATACTTGGGAAATAATGCTTTTAATAAAAAACGGCTCAAAGCATGCTTTTCGGTATATAAACCCTAACATCGTGCAATTTCAGGGGACAGACTGCCAGAGTCGACCCTAGCGAGGTCGATGAGCTGGTGGAGTAGCGAGTTCGGGAAGTTCACATGCAGTTCGAGGCCTGTAACGCAACCATCCAAGGCCAGAACGAGGTCATCCGGAAAAGAATGGAAGCAACAGAGGCGCGAGCTGAAGCAGCGGATGAGCAAACCCGGAAGTTGGCTGAAAAAAATGAGTAAACTTTTCGAGGAACTGAGAAAGAAATAGATTATTATGATTGTCTTTCGATAGTAAATAAATTTTATTTTGTTAAATTTTAAATATTAATTTAATTATTAATTTCAAATAATTCTATTAAAATATAAAATATAAATAAATAAAATAAAATTTAAGAAACAATCTAAAAAAAGTATTAGATAGTATCGAGCACACGTTGTGCTCAGTACTTCTTATATTAAATAAATACGATATAGTTATTTAGCACTATTTGTGCTGATCAGTACTATGTATATAAAAAAATCACAAAACTAAACCTAGCACATCTAGTGCTCTGTAATGTATATATTAAAAAAAAATTAGAAATTACTTTCGAGCACACTGGTGCTCGGTAATCTGTCTTCGTTTAGTCGTCTGGGTTTGGACGTTTTTTTACCGACACGGGATTGTGCTCAATAACTGTGTGATGTTTGCTCAGTAGTGCTCGGTAAAGTACCGACGATACGTCTAACGAGCAATTTTGGTGCTCAGTATGTGCTTGATATTTCTATTTTACCGAGCACTTTTTCCTAAGTAGCGAACACTTTGGTGCTCACTAAACGCTGTTTTTTATAGTGAAATAAAATAAGTCTAATTTTGATTATGTACCCACTATTTTCGTCTATGAAATAAACCTATTGTCATATAAAATACCACTATTTTAACATGCTAAATATAACGGCGGGCGATTTCATCCCTATCTGGTTCTTCTTCCTTCGTCCACCCTAAGCCTAAACCTAAGCAACTCCACCATCCATCCTCCCGTCTTGTCCACCAACGCAACCTCGCCACCTCGTACTCGCACCATCACCTTCCCTCGTACCCTCACCCTTGCAGTACCCTTTTCTCACTGCCCCACTTCTCATCGCTCCCTTTTCCCACTTGTCTTCTCTACGACATGACCAATAACTATATTGGTGGATGTAAGTGGGGATAAGGGGTGCTTAAGTCCCCACCAAATTTTTTATTTTTGTAAATTTTCTTTTAAAAATTATTAAATTTTCAGGGTATTTTTGTGAATCATTATACAATAGCACCTATCATAAGGTCAAATAGTAAGAAATTTATCTTTTCAAACTCCCGAATTAGAAATTTAGTCCCATTATTATTATTTTTTTATTTTTTTACGTTCGCTCCTGATTAACTATTCATGGTATTTCATCCATCGTAAAAAAGAAAAATAAAGGTGAAGAATAGATAACCACATGAATGTCCAAAAAAACATATAATTTCATTTTTACAAATGAATATTAATTAATTTTAGTATTTATATATAGCCGTGCTCGTGTAAACTTAACCTGAAAATTGCGTGATTCAAATTTAACTCTTTTAATAACAAAAACTATTTATTTCACCAATTAAACCTCTCAAAATAGACAAACATATGTATTGGCACACCGTTTCCTTACCCACTGATCTTGATATACCATTGGTCTTATTGAGATAATACTATCTTTAAAATCATCTTTATTAGTCAATTAACCACATCTTGGAATCTTTGTATATCTAGAAGAAATTAAAGAGATTTGGAAGTTGATCGAGAAGCCACTTATCTCCCCTAATTAAATTTAGGAAAATGATTTTTTGACATTATATTTTTATGCTATAATATCCTTATTTAATTTTCTATAACTATATATTTATGATTTGACTAATATATCCTTATACTATTTTAGATAGAGATAAATCAAAATGATATCATTCTATTCCTAAAATTATGAAAATCAAATAGTTTTGGATATTCTCTAAACAAAATCTATTTTGTTAAAATAAAATAAAAATTCACATCAAAAGAACAATAAGTGCACTTACTCGGATATTCTCTAAACAAAATCAAAATAAATAAAAATTTCAAATCATAAGAACAATAAATGCACTTACTCAGATATTCTGTAAACAAAATCAAAACAATCGGGTGAAAATAAAATGTGCGTCGCTGGCATAAACAAGGCCCATGATCATCGATTTTTACCGTGATTCACCAATATTAAGCACTTCATATATTAAGCAGGTAATTGTTCCTCCAGAACTGCAGTCAATACAAAGAGGGTACAATTGTCTGGCCTTAAGAATTCACAGAAAGAGAGAGAGACATATGTCTGATCAACAATGACTATATCACGCTTACTGATATTTTGATAGTTACAGACATAAGGTATTGACATGTTTGATAAATTTCACCATTTCATGAATTTCACGATCAGTTGGTTTGGTAGATGTAATTTGTTATATTAATAAAATAGATTTGATTTATTTTTTCAAATTAAATAACTAAATCTTATCATAATTTTAATAGATAACGGGTAAAAAAGTCTATACATATAATACTACAAATTTTAAAATTACTAAAATATAGAAAATAGTACAAAATTACTAATTAATCCCTATTATGGTAAAGACATTATGTCTCTAAATCATGATCCTTAAATTAATGAGGCGACTCGTTAGTGTATAAATTTGGTCTTAATTATTACAATATAACTTGATAAGCATTTGGTCAAACCATTATCACACCAAGATAAGCCCACCAACCCTACTTCTTAGTGGCTTACAATTGACCAACATGTTTGCGCCATGTGTAAAACACTTATAAGCCAGTCATTAAATTAATGCTTCAACAAAATAATATCTAAAAAGCATGTTTTTGATCAAGATCCATTATTTTAATTAGTCATTTTTTCATTTTTAATATTATATGTCATTGTTGTAGTATTATTCTTAGGGTGTGTTTGATAGTAGAGATAAGCTTAAGATTAGATTATTAATTATAACACTATTTAGTTATAATTAATAATCTAATCTTGAATTTATCTCTACTATCAAATACACCCTTAATAGATAAGTAAAACGATTACGACAGTATGTGATTAATACTGTATTTTTTGTATGAGGATCAATGGATCCCAGCAAATTACGATGGGGGAGGGAAGAGGAAAACCAATTTATTTGATACACATTACACACCACACACACATTTACACATATATAGACACACACACATGTGTGTGTGTGTGAATTGAGTATATTAAATTGAGGTAGTTACGGTTAAGCTAGACTTGGAGTGGTTCTGAGATGATTTCGGTATAGTTTATCGGTCCATAAGTTTCTTCAGATTTTTTTGCCTCCTTGTATATATGATCAAACTAAACTGCAAGCCCATTGAGACAATTACTTAATCTTTGCCTTATTATGATATTTCTACAAATGGAAAGTAATACATGTATATTCAAGAACATAATTAGTGAACTTTCGACCTAGTAATAATATTTCTAGCATTCTAAAAATGAAAAAGTAGGCTAATTAGGTAAAAAAGTGATGAGCACCACTCACATATAGCCTGCAATAATATTTTTTTTTATTTATTCTTCTTATACCTTAGAAACTATGATTAAGATGTATAGATTTCCGTAGAATATACTAATAGGATTTAAGAGGCGTAAACACGCTTGATGATAAAATGGATCAATTATAACTAAAGCAGCACAACGTTGATCTCTAACCAAAGCAATGAGTAAAGCACAACCGTTGATCTTTAGATAGTATATATCTCGTCACCCCCGCAAGCTTTAGTAAACAGGTCAGCAAGCTGCAGATCAGTAGACATGTGAGAGGAACAAGAAATCCAGCACAGACCAAATGAGTTCATGCACCGTTGCATGCACTAAGGGCCCAATACACAGCTTCAACAGAGGACAGAGACGTAGGCTGTTTCTTTCAGCGCCGAGAAACCAGACTCTTGAATAGTATAGAGGTCATGAGGAAGAAAGGTTAATAGAGAATATGGATTGTATTGATTTCTGCTTATGAAACTGTTACATACGAGTATCTCTTATGGAAAACCTTTTTACAATTAAAAGGAAAGTCTATCATCATTCTGTTCCTGTCTAAATCCCTAATGAACTGTAATTTGATCTTGTCCTTCTTTGATAACTTGTTTTCTTCTCAGTACTTTCTAACCACAGACAACTACCTGAAATTATGTATAAGCCAGTTTAGGAACAACGTGTATCAACCGCACGTACCCCAATCAACATCGCTATACACCTTAAGAAATATAGGACCACCAGAAGGATAAAAGAGCGCAAGAGAATGAGATCCTTTCAAAGTTCGTGTACGAAATCAAAATGCGCTCAAAATTAGTGTATTTAGGCGCCAATACCCCATAAGTTTACAATAAATGGAACAATGCAATAAACTCAAACACGAAAACCATTATACAATAAATGGAATAATGCAATAAACTAATACACGAAAACTATTATATAAGGGAATCTGCATTTATTTAAGGAAGTTATTTAAGGAAGATGGACACATGACAATATTTATTGGCTTTTGAATTGGTTCACAGGAAGAAATAGAAGACAAGAAAGCCACTTAGGGAAAATACCCTTGAAAATAAATATAATAAAGCATATGATCGACTTGATTGGAACTATATGAAACCATTCTTGGTAGAAATATGGAATATAGAGTTGAGTTAATGACGATATTATTGGCCCGATTATTCTTTAACGTGGGACTCAACAAGGATGTCTCGACTATGACGAGTTCACGACATAGGACATTGTATTACGAGTTCTGGCCAATGAAAATTTAAATTTTAAGAAAGCTCTAATAATTTAAAGTAGATATGTCAAACGGTCGGATTAGGAATATCTAGAGGTGGGTCGGTACGATAAACCATATCGAAACTGTTATACCGCATATTGTATCGAAAATATCGGCATAAGTAAATATCATAACGTTAACGTACCAAATTTTTCGGTATGAAAAATTTTCAATATTGATATCGTATCGTGTTTTTTTTATGCCATACCGAAATTCAGTATACCGGATTTTAACATATTTTATCTTTTAGAATATATTTATTATTTAATATAAGATATATTATGAAAATTCGGTATACACTATATTATTGGTATATATCGATACTGTTGTGTATGGAAAATTCAATATGTACCGTACTTTTATGGTATATACATACGCTATTTATCGAATTTTCGGTATACCGCGATATAAATAAATGCATATTGTTACCGTATCGAAATCTTTCGATACCAAAAATTACGATATACCGAAATTCAATATGTTAAATATTTTTTCGATACGTTAAACGCGGTATACCTATATTTTCCTAACCCTAGTAATATCGATCCTAAAAAAAACTTGCCTGCGGCCCAAAACATAGTTTCGAGTTTTGACACTCGTATTTAGAATTCAGTTTCGAAAAAAATAGATCAAAACTATGATACCAAAAAATTAATTAATTTTGGTAATTTAAGTTAAAGACCCATTTGGTAATCTATTTTTCAATTTTCATCTCCGGAGAATTAAAAGGAGAAGATTAAACTTTTTCCTGCGTGAAACAACAATGGCGGTCAGGATTGCTATCGGAAGATTCGGAACGGCCACAAAACCTCAACTGTTTCATCATTTCCGATCAGCCATCAGTCCCACCGCCGGAACTTATATATTATCGGTATTCAAAGCGTCAGTTTCCTTTTCATCTTCGCCGGCGCCGAGAAAACTGATACTTTACTCAAAGGCCGGATGCTGTTTGTGCGATGGCCTCAAAGAAAAACTCGACTCCGCCTTCTCTCTCTCCAGCCCCAATTCAATCGGCGACATCGAGTTGCAGGTCCCAATTTGAATTTCCATGTTCGTATTCACTAAATTCACATCTTGATTGAGTTTATGTGAGGTTCAAAATGCGGATTTCGTGTGTGTGTGTGTGTGTGTGTTAGCTTTGTCTTGTTTTGAAGGATGAGAGAGTTTCTTGTAGAAACAGAAATGGTGGATTATTCTGAAAGTAGTGAGATTTGTAACTGATAGCTTGAATTTTGATTATTTGAAAACTTGATTTTGGAGCTCAAATCTTTTATATGAAGTATGAATCTTGTGAGAGTAACGTGATTTGAGCTTTTGCAGGTGAGGGATATTACGACTAATCCGGAGTGGGAGAGGCTTTACCAATACGAGATACCGGTGTTGGCTAGAGTCCGGGAAGATGGCGTGGAGGTTAGTTTTTTTTTATCACTGACATTGATATTGGATTCTTGTTTGAATTTGTTAGCTTCAAATTAAGCTATCGATTGTTAATTGTTTATTCGCCAAATTGAGCTGTTTAATCCTTGGATATATGCAAGAGTAGATAAAATGGAATGCGGGTGAAGATGTGAAGTGAAACAGTGGATCGAAGATAAGATATGTGTCTATTCTAGTACTAGCTTTGGCCTTTGCAGGTGGAGTGAAACAGCAGTCGAGTAATGCTCCTGCGTTGTTGTTTCTTACCTTGGTTTGCTTGTTGTCTGCTTGAAATGAGCATTGTGGTAGTACTGGACCTACTGGTAGATGGAGAGGAAATTATCAGGACACGTAACTTAGGAATATAAGAAGTTTAGAATCCCCTTCAACTCTTTTGATGTGGTTGTACGTTGTTTAGATTCTTTAGAATGTTCTGACAGAGAGAGGGGACTACCTTAGTTTCGTCTTTTCTTGAAGTAACTTCATTGTAGTCTCAGAGAGAGTGAGTGAGATGAATGAATGCCTTAGTTTATCAGTTTCTTGGAGTAACTTCATTGTAGGAGGGAGAGGGAGGGAGAGAGAGAGAGGGAGAGAGAGAGAGAGAGAGAGAGAAATGCCTTGGTTTATTATTTTCTTGAAGTAACTTCATTGTAGTTCGAGAGAGATGAATTCCTTACTTTGATGGATTGATTGATTTTGAACTCGTTTGATCATCTTATCATTCAAATACTCAATTTTATATTTTATCAATCTATTTTAACACTCAAATTAAATGCTTTCTAAATAAATGAATAAAACTCACTGGAACGGATGAATATATACTTACCATATGCATGATATTCTTTCTAATTCACTTAAAATGTGTCCTGTAAAAATAGCTAATTTCTGTCTAATTCTTGGATGCTGACTTCATAAACATCCAACGTCTGCTTCTTGTTTTTCCCTTTTGATTTCTTTAGTAGCTGAAGGTACTAGAGACTTTGATGCATCGTCTTACTTCCCTAACGTGTTTCATGCTCACAATTAGCCCCTGCTTTTCTTGATCAATGATGATGACCATGTTATCTGTTACAGGAGACACTTCCTAGATTATCTCCCCGTCTTGGAGTAGAGCTCGTTCAGAAGAAGATAGCAGCTGCATTTGATCAATGAACGGTGTACCGTACTGGCTTATAGTCTCTCAAATGATGTAAGAGCTACAATTTCACATAACTTCGTGTAACTTGCACCCTTTGATTATTCTAAGATGATTTGGTAATTTTTCAGTGTAAAGCAGATTAATTGATTCTGAACTTTAGAGAATTAAATTACTGAAATGATTGAATTTCATGGCATGAATGAAATGGAAATAGAGAACAAATGTGTCAAATGTCACATAAAACACTGCCCCTTTTTCTGCAATGACTTTTTCTATATCTTGGAAATATTGAATGGTGTGTTTCTCAAAATGTGATTTTTCTTGTGAAAGTATTGCCTCAAATACCACAGCTGGAGAACTAAAACAAAGATGCAGACACCAAGGGATGCCTGGCTGTACTGCGCCTCGCGGGTGTTTGTTTGAATACTCACAACTCTAATCTCCAACTCCCTGCATGAACACCAACATCATCAGTTATAGGCGAATTTCCAGATGCAGTGCTAGACTCTACACATCGAAATCTAGGTGCTTCTCCCCGTCCTTTCTCAAACGTGAGATTTGTGTGCTAGAAAGAGGAGGAGGAGGAGAAGAAGAAGTAGAAGAATAAGAAAACTACAAACATATGCACATACATGATGAGTGAGAAAAAAATGGCATTAGTTATATTACTTGGTCATCAAACGAATCATTTTGTCTTTGATGGCCTGGCCTGCACATAATCCTGAAGGTTTTTGTCTCAAGATCCAGACACTACACAAACACGATCATCATTAGTTTCATTTCATCATCTCATCATGTATAAGTAATGGGTTATATACCTCAATCTTTTCCTTCGTTGCAACAGAGTCCCAATATTTAGTAGCAATCCCGGTTTTCCATTCTAGGCCGACTGTGACTGTATTACCAGTGTGATCGCCGCTGTCGACCACGAAGCATGCCGCGTAGTTCCCCGGCTCGTTGGCCGTGCCTTACTCTATCTTTCTCATACACATTATTCCCGTATGGGGATGAAACCTACCCATCAATACCAACTCTTCATCATACAAACAAGTATACGATGAAGATCACAAGACTTGGTCTTTTCCCCAACTTTCTCTAGCTAATCCAGATAATGTAGCATGATATATGAAGTATATAGGAAGGTTATGCTACCAAATTCTTTTTTATTAAGTCAAGATTCATCACTAGACACGAGGTTGACTATCTCTAAAAGTTCAATCCAACTCAAGCTTCATATATAATTATTGATCTGTCGCGTGTATATGATGATATCCTAAATTATTGTTTATTAACATGGAAATCCATATTTAAGCGGGAAAAAAACAAATATTCTCTCTGTCAACGAATAGTATGCAATATTTGATGAGCACAAACTTTAAGAAAATAATTAATGGATGTTGGTAGATGTATTTTTAGTGGATAAAAGAGCATTAGTGTATGGGTTCCATTATCTAGAATATGTGGATAAAGGCACAAGTTATTGTATTACCATATCATATATGTAATACGATTAGTAATTTGAGTTCTCTATTCAATTCTGTGTCCTATGTTGCATCTTCTACATTCTCTATTTTGTATCTTCAAATTCTCATTTTGTGTATCCTGAATATATTTTTAAAAATATTTTATCTAAATTCTCAATTTAATCTCTCTATATTTTGGACATATTTCAATATGATTTTTTTTAAAAATATAATTTCAGCATTTATGTTGATTGATATAAATAAACATAATAAATCTCTTTATATATTTATAATTGAATTTATTTCCTATATATATAGTTTAGTAGCAAAAACATCCCAAATGTTTACATAGAAAAGTAAATAGATCCCCAATATTGAGAAATTGTGACAAATAAGCCTTATGTCGTTTGCCTCAATTTTTCAACATTGGGGATCTATTTACTTTTTGATATAAATATTAAGAATCAAGTTGCATAAAACATAATATCAGAAATTTATTTACTTTTTTCAATAAACATTAAGAGGATTTTTGCTAATTAACCACTAAAATTAAAAATCTCGCTAAAATGTTTCAATTAATTACGACCCCTTAAATGGTCCTTCAAGAAAGGAAAAAGTACATAAATAAATGAAAATGTAGCAAATACATTGAATTAATTGTTCATTTATGTTATTTAACAAAATATTATTATAATACACAAACTATATTATTGTGGGGCATCTGGTTTAATTGACGAGATGAATTTGTGGGAAAAAATAACCAATACCTCTTCTTAAAATTTACTCTCTGATATTTCTTATTTATAATAAATATTATTCATGATCCACTAATTTAATTCGCTCTTAATAGGATATTTCCTCTACTAATTAAATGATACTTATATAATATATTTTATTAAAAATTTGTCATCCACAATTTTACACAACTTTAATGAATGAACAAAATATTAATTAGATATTTTTTTATCAATTATATATTATTATTCAAATCAAACGGATAACATATTCGACATACTCGAACTTAGGATCTCGCTCTCCAAAAAATTGAATACGTTATAATTTCAATTTGTATATAGTTCGACTATATAAGTACTGTATTTAATTCATAATGTGCGGTGTGAATTCGTACAAGCTTTAATTAGCTTATCTTTTAAGCGTTATATTAAATTCCTTTGAATAGATATAGGAATAATATAATTTTCTTGCCAAGTTTCATGTAAGATGTAACTACAAAACTGAAGCATATCTATTAGCACTCAAACTGTGAATGATTCCAAGTTTCATGTAAGATGTAACTACAAAACTGAAGCATATCTATTAGCACGCAAACTGTGAATGATTTGATGCCATATTCAAAGCATTTTTTAACCTGGATCTTGAATGAAACCGCATGTTTTGGCCCTATTTGATAGTCCTAATAAGTCTAAGATAAGAGTTTTATCAGGGTTTATCAGGGGGTTTGATAGCCAAGTTTACACATCTCGGTAACCCGTGTTTTAGGGCAGACTCGCAAAAGCCCGTGTGTTATCTGCCCTGAACCTTAGATTACCTATCACCCCATTTAGCCTAGATAGGTAATATGTGACAGAGTAAAATATCAGATTAACTTTGTTTCTTCCTCTTTGCCCCTCAAACTCCATTTTCAGAATCTGTAGGACATCGTGGCTGTCGACGGCGAGCTTCTACAGAAGAGTCTTCATGAAGACTAATTTCCGTTGTTTTCTCGACATCCTTTCGATTTGCAGCTCGGTGGACTTGGGCGCAGGAGAGGGGTTTGGAGATGGGGACGTCCTGCACGACGGCGGATTTGTGGCCCCTGGCCTCGAAGATTAGAAACGACGTCACTTGGGTGGAATTTGGGGGAAGCTTTTTGACTAATTTGATGAGGAAGGCGTTGGAATTGGAGTTGCGGATGGTGAGGACAGAGCGGAGGGCGTGGTGGAGGAGGGAGAGATCGACGGAGAAGGCGATGCCGTTGTCGTTGTTGCCGGAGATGCGGTAATCTTGGAAGAGGAATTCCTTGCTGAATTGAGTGACATAGTGGACGCCGTCGGCGGAGATGAGGTTGTGGAGGAAGAAGGCGTGGTCGCATGTTAGGTAGAGGTGGCAAAACCGTCCTATTTTGTCCGGGGCGGGTAGGATCTGCTTCTCCAAAAGGTTGATGTTGTTGTTTGTGAGTAAGGCTTTAAATTTTATCTTTCAATTTTGTGAGTATGAGAAATTGGGGAAGAAGATGAAAATTGAGGGAACCTTTTTGATAAATTACTAAATTATATATTTGCTCTATTTTGAGAATTGACAGACTCAATAACATGATGGAACATAGTCAAGCTTGTATAACTTTACAAATATTTTTCAAAATATAGATAATAATATTTATTACGACATGAGATTAATTATAATGTTTGCTCCTAAAATAAATTATAAATGTAGTTAAGCTTAATTAACCTTTCAAATATTTTCAAAATATAGATAAATAATAATTATTACAAAATTATAACTATCAAATTAAGATAAAAAAATGGCTATCTGCTTTACAAATGATAAGGAGTATCTAGGGACTTATTTGGCATTTTAAATTAGTATTGAGGTTTAAAATGTTCGTACACATTTTAATGCCACTTCAAATTAGAGTTATCAAACACAAAGTTGTGGAATATGTCCATTTTTTTTCCTTTATAAAGAGGATCAATAATGGTTCCCCATTTACCCCCTGTGGTGACTCGAACCCCGACCTATTGGTTGGAGGAGAAGCGTCTTACCAACTAAGATGTACTTCATCATCTGGAATATGTCCATTTTATCTACCCTATCAAACACAAATCCAAGATGCACTATCTTGTAAAACCAAGATGACATTTCATGATTCTAATCTACTCTTTCCTATCTAATATACTCTATCAAACATGGTCTTAGATGATATTTATTAGAGAGTATTTTGCTAAATTAATTTTAGACAATGTATAAGTTTTAATAATTTATAAAATATTTCAAAAATCTATAAAATGTAATATGTCAAGACTTAAAATTTATATATAAGTTATCAAAGTGTTTGAAAATTGTTTATAAGTTAAAGATAAAATTGTGATTAAAGATGTAAAATTGAGAAGAGATGAAATTAGAATGGTATATATAAAAAAAACAAATCATAGTAAGATCATATTTGTAAATTGATTATTTCTTATAAATTCATGAAAAAATAATATGGAGTTGAGGAATTTTTTTCTTTTGAAGCTGATAAGTTGTTGAACTTGTTTTTACAATTTATAAATTATTTTAAAGAACTTTATAAGATAACATTTAAGTGACATTACGATGTAATAACTTTATCTTTTTACCGAAAATTCCTCAAATAAATGAATATGGGTATATGGAACGTTTCATAATTTAGATTGAGTTGAAATGTTGAATAGCCTATTGATGCCAATTGGATCATCTTAGAGGTGGTTAGATATATAAAAATTATTTAATATTTTTTATATATGAAAAGATTATGAAATTGTTTATTGTAAATAAAAATTGTTCAGGCCCGTTTTGATTATGTTGAAATACAACTCAAAATTCAACTAACGTTGATAGGTTTCATTTTCTTCCTAGGATAGTATTTATTGTCCCCAATACTTGTACGTTTTTGTAATAATATTCCAACTGAAGAAAACTTTCAATAATGTTCACACTTATAGAAAACTTTCGTAATAATATTCATGTTTAGAATTCCAATAAGATACGTGCAGTGCTGAAGTTCTCATCAATCGAGCAAACGAAAAATAGTGTCAATTACCTCTCAAGAAAAGATAAAATTACTTCTAATTATTATAAGTACAACCTTTCACAAAATAAACAATTGACCAATAAAGAAATTTAGAATTTCAACAAGTACAAGTACAACTTTTTAAAAAATAAGTACTCCCATTGTTCTAATTGTATAGACCGATGGAAAATTTTACAAGAACTAAGAAAAATTATTGAGAAAGAAAATTATAGAATAAACTTTCTGATATATAATAATCGACTAATGCTAAAAATTATTCAAAAAACTAAATGAAAGGTATGGAACATAACTTTTAATCAGTTAAAGTTCCAAAAATATTCCCCGTCGCAGTTGACCGCTCACAGTCTCACTCTACGCATTACCCGCCATTTCCACGCGCCGCTGTCAGCCACTCATCTCCGCCGCCTTGCTCCTCCTTTTCCTCTCCCTACCATCAACACCTCTCTCCGCCACCAACCAAGAATTTGACCCGATATCCCGCTTCCGAAACTACCTAAGAATCAACACAGCTCACCCCAAACCAAACTACGCCGCCGCCGTGGAATACCTGACCGCCTTTGCCGCCACCATCCCCACCCTCCAAATCACAACTTTCTACCTCACCACTCCCGACAAGCCCCTCCTCCTCATCACCTGGCCGGGTTCAGACCCTTCCGTCCCTTCAATTCTCCTCAATTCCCACATCGATTCCGTCCCCACCGAGCCGTCCAAGTGGCTGCATCTCACCGGCGACGGCCGAATCTACGCCCGCGGCGCCCAGGACGACAAGTGCATCGGTATGCAGTATCTAGAAGCGATTAGGGAGCTCAAAAATAGAATCTTGATCACACCCCGTTTCGCACTGTGCACATTTCTTATGTCCCTGAAGAAGAGGTTGGTGGATTTGATGGGATGATGTAGTTTGTTGAGACCAGAGAGTTTCAAGAATTGAATATTGGGTTTATGTTGGATGAAGGGCAGGCCTCCGTTAGCGATGAGTTCAGAGTGTTCTATGCTGATCGCTCGCCGTGGCATGTCGTGATCAGGGCGAGGGGCCCGCCCGGCCACGGCTCGAGAATGTATGATAATGGTGCGATGGAGAACTTGATGAAGAGTGTAGAGATGATGATGAAGTTTAGGGAGAATAGCTTTGATTTGGTTAAGGCCGGTTTGGCTGCTAATTCGGAGGTTATTTCGATTAATCCTGTGTTCTTGAATGCTGGGATTAAGTCTAATGATGTGAGAGTTTTGTTTGATTGTTTGTATGTTTGTTGTTGATATGTGTTTGTTGTCCCGATTCGGTGATGTTGATGATTGGGTGGATTAGGGGTATGTGATGAATTTGCAGCCGTCCGAGGCAGAGGCGGATTCGACATCCGGCTGACAACCACTGTGGATCCTGATCTCTTGAGGAGGAGGATCGCAGAGGAGTTGGCGCCAGCTTGGAGGAACATGACTTATGAGGTGAATCTCGTTTGAGAGTAATGTGGAAATGTGTGTCATTCATTTGATATATGATTGAGGTTATGTATTACTATTGGAATTTGATAAAATGACTTGGAATTGGATTTTCTTGGTACATTTTTGGGCAACTTGCTAAGTTTATTTGAGGTGATCCGTGATAGTATAGTTGTAGAGAGCCGTTCTACATTTCTAATGGTGTTAATTAAATGTAATGCATACAACAAACTTATTTGGAGTGCCAAATTCTGGAGGAGAAGCTATATTAAGTTGAGCAGAAACTAATAAGGTTGTGTACAGAATAAGCAGGAAATAAATCTTGACCTTCCACAGAGAACTCCATAGCTTACCTTTTTTGTGTTTCTTCATGGGAAGTTAGGGTTTATGTGTTTCTTCATGGGAAGTTACGTTGCCTTGATCACTTTTCTCACCCTGTAGATAACTGGAAAAGGGTCCTCTAAGAGACTTCAAAGCGCGCCCTCTGATGACAGCAATCGATGATTCCAATCCATGGTGGACCGTATTCAACCAAGCCATTGCAGCAGCGGGGGGAAAGCTTGCAAAACCTGAAATTTTAGCTTCGACAACTGATGCTAATTTCATGAGACAGTTGGGAATTCCTACCCTTAGATTCTCTCCAATGAAGAATACTCCCATATTGCTTCATGACCATAATGAGGTAATTCTATTGTTTCCTGCTCTTGGTAATGTATCGTACAACTGTATATCTAATGCTGATCGAGATAAGAATTGTTCTTCATCCACAGTTTCTCAAGGATAGTGTCTATTTAAACGGGATTAAGGTTTATGAGCATGTAATCAGATATTTGAGTTCTTTCGATGGAGCCTCAGTAACGAAACAAGATGAGTAGGCTGCGGAACTGATGACTTCCGCTTCCCCAAAACTGATGAGTACTTCAGCACTGCAGGTATCATAGTCACATCCTGAAAGTCTTGTTTCGTTGCACCTCCACCATAACTTTTGTCTGGATTTCAATCTGTTGACAGTTTTAGTTGCTGTTCAGCTGTGCAACATTATCAAAACTGTTGATTGTACTATAAATGAATTGTGTATGGATCTTTACTATGCTTTGGATATTGTACATTGGCTTTTAGTGTAAAAAAACAGCCAAATCTATTGTTACTTGCTATTGCTATATGCAGTGTTGGTAACATATACTTGCTTTCTGGCTTATGAAACACGTACGAGTTCTTGGATGATCATCATATTCCAATACAAGTATTGATCTCACAGTAGTTTCCTGATCAAACTTGATAAAGTTGTGCAGAATCGCATATTGTGTTTAGGATTAACTTGCAGGTTCTACATTAGTATCTTCTTGCACGTCTATATATATTATTACTCAGAAATGCTGCATTGTGTGTGGATTATATGAGTTGAAGTATTACACACTGTTACACGAACTCATGTTAATACAATGTATGTACATCGGAGAATAGACGCCTCCAAAGTCATGTAAGCCCGGTTCACTCGCTCTTGTGCTTGACTTAGGTATGTTGTCTCTGTTTTTCTGCAATTCTTCTCCACATAGTTTTTGAAACTAGTTGTAAAATCATATCTTAATAGTCAAGAGAAGCCTGCTTTTCACCTGAATGAGTCAAGTTTCTGTTGGTTTTTCTCGAGAGTCAAGCATGACTTTTTTTTCTTTCTTTTTTTCTTTTGATGACCGATCAAGAATTTGAATGCACCTAATCTCTCCACTCAGAATTTTCCTGTTGCATAAAGTGTGCCAACATATTACCCTTCTAGCTTAGTTTCTTCTTATGTGATAGTCGATAATTGGATGTAAATGAGCCAAATTATTCGTGAGCCACTCAGACAGTAGCTTGATAAGTACGTAACTTCTCGAGAGACAAATGAAGTTCTGGAAGACTTAAATATTGAAACAAAAAAGCTTTTCACAAAACTGGACTACTATTAAACTAACTAACAAAACCTGATCTACAAACATTCAAAATCTAATCCAATTATATTAATTCAACAAAAAAAGCAACAAATCCATCACTTATTTAATCACTCCAGTGGTCCCACTTAATTAAATATAGTTTATATATTTATACTATAATTATTAATAATTATTATATCAAGAGTTAATTGTAGTTTATGATCCAAATTTTAAAGCGATTTGTAAAAATGGACCAATAGTTTAAAATGATAAAAAAAAATCCTAAATATCATGGAAGTTGCAAAATGGCTTCACCTTATAAAATGTAAAAAATCAATGGTTTCGAACTTCAGTTGAAGTTGCAAACAAAATTGATGTGGATGCATGACTTAAAATTGATGTGTCTATTATGTAGATATTAGTCGAACAAAATTAGTCCTTTATTTCGTTACGGGATATCCTAAGAAATGTAGTGCAATTTCTTAATTAGATTGTATAAAATATTCTTTTACTTAAATAACCTTATTCAATGTTTGTGAAAGTCCAGAATTTATGTTTTTCCATCTTCCAATTTATACAACAATTGCGTATACTTTATGTTTTGCAAAGAAAATAAAATGCATTTTCTTGATCAATGTAAAAATTGAAGCTCGACTAATTTTCTGGGGTAAACAGAGTATGTCATATTATTGTGTATAAAATAATTTATACTCCTTCAAAAAATGGATCCCAATTTCATTTTACCATCGTCCATAAAAAAAATGTAACTTTCCATTTTTGGATTATCTCCACATCTACTCATTATAACTCCATCATCTAATAACTCATTATTAAAAAAAAAAAAAAAAAACAACAACTTGAGCCCACAATTATAGCATTTAACAACTCTTGGTGGACTCATTTTTCCACTTAAAACACTATCTACCAAACAGTCATTAAAACTTGTGTTGAAAACGCAAAGTGAATTATTTTTTATGGACGGAGGAAATATTAGTTAGAAAAATAATATTCTAGCGGTAAATCTAAATTGAGAAATCACGTTTAGACTCGATCAAATTTGATAAGCTTGTAAGACTATTTGATACATAAAATTTGAACTTGACTCGAAAATAAACGAACCATGAGCATGGCCATTGGCGGAGACAATATGATGCAATAGAGGTACAATTGTACCTCCAATTTTTTTTAATATATAAAAACATAAAACTTACTTATACTTTTCTTATTTGTACCCTCATTTGCATGATGTTAGTTTTCTTTCTATAAAATTTGTTAAAACAAATAGACACACGACTTATCTTATGGTATTGTTGCACATCAAGTCGGTGATTCCTCTGATTTTTGGAATGACTTATGTCAAAAATAAGATATGAAATAAAATTTCTGATCAATTTTTAAATGATTGTTTAGTCACATTTATTGAGAGATATGTGTTTTTACAAGTTTTTGGTGACGATATTATAAATAGCTTTCAACAAATTAATAAAGACTCTGTTGTTAATGCCGCATTTTTTGGTAATATATGACTTGAAAATGAATAATATTGCGGAATGTACTAGTTTTTAATATTACAATTTTTGTTACGTTTTTGTTATATGATTATTAGACGCACCCTCATATTCAAATTTCTGGAACCGTCTTTAAGCGTGACAATATTCAATTTTGCTCAATTTGATTATACTCCTAGTCGAATAGGGTGAAGATAGTCTTTCGACTGATGGAGTAAGAGGCTGGGTTGGGAAGATATGGTGACACGTGTGTTGTGTCATATGAGTATTCGAAATTTCAATAATAATATAATGAAAAACGAATACATGCATTTGTCGCAGCATAGGATTTTTCCATATAGATCTTTGTTTTTTGGCCATAGGTATTTCAGATCTGTAGATGGGCTATTTGCAGGTAATCAATTATATTACAGAGATACAAAAATGGATTCTGGTATTTTGTCTGTGTGGAATCAAGACATTAAAATTTAGAGATGGGATTCTGACGGTGTCTACAAAAGGACATGACAAAGTGAATATACTTACATTTCTTTGTTGCACTTTGCATATAAATCATTGTACATTTGTCTGCCTCGGTAATATTTTTGTTTTTCTTACTTCCAACCAAAACCTCATCAACAAGATATCATGTCTCCATAACAACAAAATCGATCGAGCTAATAAACTACTTGATTTCTAAACTATTGTACAGAAACACTTCACAGATTATATGCTAAAACTAAAATATCGTTCTTGAAAAATACCCGGAATAACCAAATTACAACATGGGCAGATCAGGGGGGCTTCAGCACCCCCACACAAATTTCATGTTTTTGGACCCTTATATTTAATATTTTATCAAAAGTTTTCAATTTTAGCACCTCACTCTGTCACCGGAATATTTTGATTTCACCTTCTCTCAGGCTATATTTTTTGTGTCCGCCATTCTAACAAGCTATAGTTCATCTTGGTTAATAGTATAGCTTATTCCTTAAGCATGTTGAATGGACATCAATACTCATAACCCTTGTATCACCAAAATGGTATGGGGCCAAAATGAATTACATCAAGACAATATCAACTCTTTCTGTTCGCTTATCCATATATTTATGGGGAGAGAGAGAGAGAGAGAGAGAGAGAGAGAGAGAGAGAGAGGGAGGGATGTGGCTTCTTGGTAATTTCTCGGTCATGAGAGTCTAACAAACATCAAGATTCAATGCTTCTTTACTGCACTTTGCCCATCCTATTCCCTTTAGAAATACAATTCTATTTCTGCAATAAAAAAATGAAGAAAAAGAAGTTTGAAACACAAACATTTAATAACCAAGAATACCAATATCTGTACGTTGAGATTTTTGACCTTAAACAAAACTCAGTCCAAAGGTTAGCTGGCTTGCTGCTCCATCATTAAATGCTGGCTTGAATAATTAATTTTACTTTTCTGAAAATACATTAATTATATTATTATTAATATTTTTATTATTAATATTACTGTCTCGTTTTCATTAAAAAATATACATGTACTGGATCAAGTACGGACAGCAACTACTTCCCACAAGTTCATACACTTCCATACATTCCGCAATCTTTAAATTTTTAAATATTGTCTGGATCAATTAAAAAGAAATTGAGATAGTTTGCAGTTTTGATACTTTCAACTGTTATCACTTCGGTGTGCATGAGAGTTTTGAAGAAATTGAGGTAGTTTGGAATTCGTTGTGTGGGTGTTTGAATGACTATTGAAGGATCTAATCAGCAAGAATGACTGTTTGTCAAGTATAAATAGGACCACGATATAACCAGTAAGTGAAGGAACAAATTAGGGGCCTAGGGTTCGGGTCTAGCAATATGAGTTCCAAACTAGATGTATATATGTACTAATTTGCAAAGATTAAATTTATGCAAGAAATTTTAATAATGATTATGATTTTTTAGGTATTTAAATCAAAATAGATTTATAAAATAGATAAATAATACTTGTCTGGATTAAAAATAAGTGGTGCTCATGAAAGGTGTTGACTGCATTTCTTAGGACCTTTCCTCACTATATATATGTGTGTATTTAAATCTGAACCAATTCTTATTGCATAACAAAGACAAATAATCACCGCAGAATTAGTAGATCTAACGGCTAAAAATATGACACATATATTTAATATAGAATAGTATAGTAAAATCAATCATGGTCGTCCACTTTATCAAGATCTATAAACGAGATTAGTTCATAGGTCTTGCACCATGAACAATACCTACAAAAAACCCTTTCCATATATATATATATATATATATATATATATATACCAATTATTTATACTCCCTACTTCTCATTTCAAGGCCTCAAGCATCGAATATAAATGTAAAGAAATGATTATTTTATAGTAAAATGCGAGAGAGTGAACCTTTTTTTGAGGGTATGTATATTTATCTAAGAAATAGAAGAGATAAATATTAATGTGAATGGTATGAGTAAGAGAGGAAAAAATAGGTCATAATGGCATATGATATACATAAAGAATTATATTGAAGTATTTGCTATGTATTGAATTTTCATTTTATAATCTATTAAAATGAGACAAAATAAGTATATTTTTTATGGTTAAGCCATGTCAAATTCCTGAAGATTCTACTCTATCAATTTCAAGAACCAACTTTATGTGCATAATTTTATAATTTGGGATATATTCCAAATACATTTTAGCAATACACATTAATATGCATATAAATAGCGCGATCTAATACAATAGTTATTATTAAAAAAAAATACTTCATTCGTTTCTCACCTATTTGCCATATTTTTCAGTCTGTCAATAACCTATTTTTCACATTTAATTATAGTAATCTTTTAACTTTTAAACTCCATTCAAAATAGATTTCTTATTTCATTCACAACATATCCTACCAACTAAATCAATCAAATTATTAAAATCCATACCAGTAAACATACAAGAAGAAAATTGTGTACGAATGAAGTAGCATACAATAATTGCAATAAAACTTAAATTATATCAAGTGAAAATTCCTAGTAGCTTCCAAGAAGCAGAGCCCTTTAGCATGTGAGTGGGCTTTATACAATAATAATGCTGTCAGCCACCTGAGCACATACCAAACAACAACTTCAATACGTGACAAATTGGAGTTTTGATTTAGTGAAAATTAATGAATGATTCCCTCACTTAATAATAGCTTGTGTGCCCATTTGTGTTTACGAGGAAGCAAAGATGTACGGATTGACCCGACACTTTCCTCCTTAAACATGTTATTCACTACGACAATTATGATCAGCAAATTCATTTAAATACAACGTATGTGTATAATAATCAAGTACATATATATCTTTAGTTGGTTGACAAACAAATCAATATATATCTTTAGTTGGTTCAGAAACAAATCAAATTATTAGTAATATGCATTGAGTATGAGAGTGATCTCATTTTTTTACATACATCCTTAAAAAGATGATTAATGATATTTAAATTTCAATCTTCGAGTCTTGTTGGAAATTAGATTTAATTAGATTTGTTTATAATGAAATAAACAAGAAAATATAATGATACATAGTCAAAATTTACAGAGAAAATATTTTAATAATGAAACGTAAAACATTATAATTTTTTTTGTTATGCTTCATTCATAATTGTATTACAAAAATATATATAGTATATTTAACAAAATAAAAAATTTATGAGCATGATTCACTGTACGTGTGAAAATGAATTATTCGTGCCAAATTTGATTTCAATGTAAAATTGATATTCAACAACATTGGAACAAATTACTCATATTTGTCATAAAATATGGAAAATGATGTATGTGATTAACTAATTTAAAAATAAAGCGAATGCTCAATGTCTATATGTATAGAGAGAATCATTACAAAAAATCATGATATATAAAGATATATTTATGAAAAATATCATCACATTAAAAAGTGAAATATTTTTATTTTTACAAAATTATGAATAATTTCAATTAAAATAATGAATTTTTAAGATTTTAACAAAATATCATAAGGGCCAATTTTCATCATTGAAATATTGAAGTGACTCGCCTAATGCCACATAGAATATTAATTGAACTTTATACCAATAGTCCAACCAAAAATATCGTCATTTGCACAATATTACATAAAAAGTGAAATATTTTTTCATATACTATATCTATTAATAATATTTTTATATTTAATCAAATTTGATACTTCTTCATTTCACAACCTTTTAGCCACATTTGTGACTTTTACAAATTTTAATAATTTGGTTGACTTAGTTGGTAGAAAGTGTAGTGAATAGAAAAGCGTTTCACTTAGGGGTGTTTGGTTCTTATGTTAGGTTAGTGTAGGATAGTTAAAGTATGTTAGTATTTAGGATAAAATTTGGGTTAGAGATAAGGATAAAATTTTTAATATGTTGTTTGGTAGGTAAGATAGAAAGTAGGATAAAAATAAATTGAGTGTTTGGTAGATATGATTATATTATAGAT
>JAYDZE010088158.1:0-24626 GCA_034509125.1 Monilaria moniliformis
ACACGGTTTTCTTAAATCATGGCCATCCAATTTCAAATCCAATGGATTATATTTGGTCTTAGTTATGCACTAAAGATTTGGTTTGAGTTTAATACACCCCTATATATATGGGTGTGTATTAGCCTTATACAATACATTTAGTGCATAAAATTGGATGGCCATAATTTAAGAAAAATGTATATCATTATAGAGGTATAATTGTCACACAAAAATATTAACCGCCTATTTATTTTTGGTAGTTAGCAATATTCATGCAATAATAATTCCGCTAAATCTCAACACAATCATTATAGTGAATTTTTATCAAAATATACACGCATTGCTCAAACTTGGATTTCAATTGTCTTCTTCCCCAACAAACACTACCTCTCATCCAAAATATCCAACCGTCTTCTTCCACAAACGAATATAGGAAGTGCGATATATAATTATATCTCAAATTCAGCATCATTATAATAAGCAACTTTCATAGTCCAATATATATTGAGATGCATTAGAATTAGTGCTGCTAAATCGGTCAGTTCGATTATTAATCGAAATGATTTTTCAGTTAACCAATTAAATTTTACCTATAAACTAAGAATTGGAACCAGATATGGAATCGGTTAGGCTACTAACCAATTGGTTAGTCATTTAACCAAAAAGAACCGTAATAATAAATTTAAACTAATTTTAATTTTTAATATGGCCACGTAAAAGTTAGGCCAAAAAATAAATTTAAATTCTACCCACTTTTTATAAGAGAATTCTCTCATCTCTATTCGCTTATCCACCGATGTGGGATAGGAAATGGGCAAGAAAAGCGTCCCAATTTTTATAAGAGCAATACTCTCATTTCTCTTCTTTTCTCCACCGATGTGGGATTAGAAATGGGCAAGAAAAGTGGTGAGAAATAGGCGAGAAAAAGAGGTGGGACCGGAAATGCCACCGATACGGGATGGAAATAGGTGAGAAAGGAAAAAATGGCGACTCCAGGATTCAAACTTGGGACCTTTTTGCTTCGAGAGGCAATGACCATCTATCAAGAACAGATCAACAACCATTTCAAGTATGTTATTACTTGAGAGAAAGTCCGCCGCTTTGAAAAGTATACGGGTAGCAAAGAACAGGCCCTACCGAAACGCACAAAGCACACCTCCGAAGACCAATACTCCACAAGCTACGGGGAAGCGGGCTCTGGGTCGGGTCTAATCGTTCTGAGCGACGACGCATGTGGGAGTATGAACTTGGAGTCAAGAAGGAGTCTTCCAATTGGACAAAAGGTGGCGAAACACAAAGGCAAGGAGAATGCGGCAGCCTCAAGTAGTGCGACAAGGGAAGACATGAGCGGTATTCGAACAACACTTGATAAGGCGAATGAGGGCGTGTTGCATAATTTATTTTTCAAAGCCTACAAGAAAGACACGTCTCAGATGAACGATGAACATTGGACGGTTTGGACCTACACCACAAACTTCTGAAAAATCTCGAAGAAAAGTTTGGTATGATTTAAGTTAGTTCTAGTTTTTAATTATGTAATGTTATGATTTTAATTATGTAAATTTCTTATTTTTATTAAATGATTTCTTAAATTTTATTGAAATTCGTATTTTCAATTATTGTCATATGAATTTAATTAGGATATAAAATATACACAACTGCAATTTATATCAAATAAGAAATTATTAAAAAAATAAGATATAGGACACATCAACAGTGAAAGGGATGAAATGAATAGGAAATAGGATTATAGGTATTAAGAGATGAATAAAGAGACATGAAAAACATGGCGAGAAGTCAAGCTAAGAAACGGCTAAAGAACATGTAAAGGACGTGATGAAACTTATTTATATATGCATATGTGGTCCTCATATTAGCTGCATTTGCCCCATAATTTTTCATTTTTAGAGACATTTTTATAAGCACGTGCGCGCACAATATACATTTATTGCATAAACAGGACATGTCATCACCATCTAATCTGAAACTTGAACATTTATGGCAATTGTCAAATGTGTGAAAAACTGAAAATACAAAATTGTCGGTCGTCTTTGGCTTTGCTCCATCCAACTATTGCTTAATTCAAATTTGTCTATGAACATCAATGACTAACCACATCTGTAGAATCCCAATATGAAAAGAGCCACAAGAATTGAGGATAGAAACCAAGCATAAATATTGAAATTTCTAGCTATGTACCAACAAGAACCACAGTTTTGCAAAGACAAAATATAAGACTGTGAAAATGGTGCTAATTGATTATCTAATCTCAGTAACTTTCGATATCAAAGCTACCCTAAGCTGTTCCTGTGTGTAAAGGCGGCCTTCCATCTTGACGTTGGCTTGCTGTATCATCAAATCATTCACAACAGAGACACTAGCGTGATGAACCTCAAGCTCCAACTCCCTCAGCGCCACCATCAGCTTCGCCGCCGGGTGATTCTTCTTACTACACTGCACCCGTATCATCGCATCCCACCCGATGATCTTCACGTCTATCTCCATATCGATCTTGGCCTTGCGAGGCGTCGGTGTTGGAGTTGGAGTTGGAGTTGGAGTTGACCTCTTGATCGACTCCAACTCGCTCTTCAACTCCTCTTTGTCCGACTCCACACTCTGCACCTTCGACTTCAACTCGTTGATGTAAGCAATGGCATCGCCAAGAAGCGAGGCCTTATCCATCTTGGACACGTTGGGCACCACAGCTCTGAGAGCGTAGAATCTCTGGTTCAACTTCTCCCTCCTCTGTCTCTCCGCCTCCACGTGATTGAGAGGCTCCTCCCTCCCGTTAGCCGGCTTTCTCCCCCGCTTCTTAGGCCGTTTCTCCGGGTTCACGACTCTGCTTCTGTCAACATCCTTCACCACTGATGCTTCAAGATCCGATTGATCAGACATCAAACCGTCCTCGGCCGTGCTCCCCCTCGCCATCGGAGATCTCTTCGTCTTGTCATTTACATCATCAACGCCTCTCTTCACACTCTCCCCGAAATTCAGCATCTCCCCCGACTCAGGCTTACAGCTCACGTTGCTAATGTTTCCGCTCGCGTTCAATCCGAATTCGGAGAAATTCAAGAACCCCTGCGTTTTTTGCACATTGGGGCTCTCGGTCAAACTACTGGAACTCGGATTTTCTTTGTTGAAGCCATTTTGTTTGATAGAGAGACTTGTGGGAAAGATGGTGGTGTTGTTGACATCGACGGCGGCGGAAGAGGGGTCGGTGAGCCAGAGGGCGGAGGGGTCGTTGTCGCCCAAGTTCCAGGAGACGGAGGCGGAGACGGAGTCCATTTCCATCCCATTGAAATTGAACAGAACTCTCACCTTATTCATCAGATCCGAGCTTTGAAAGATAAGCTCAGTGGAACCGAGCTCTACGACGCCGTTTGAGGAGGGTATGCAGACGAGGGTCTGAAGCCCGAACCCCTGGGCCTGCCGGGCCCGCTCGCAGTGGGAGGCCGAGAGCCTCTCGTTGCCTGTGACCCAGACCGGGCTGGAGCTGTACAGGGCCTGACCCGGAAGCCCGGACCCGTTGACGAAGGATTGGGTCATCGATATCAGAAAGAACCATTCTGTGTCGGTGACCTCTTCGTCCACGGCTTCGTCCACGGCGGTGGGAGGGCCCGAAATCAAGGAATTGAGCTCGCGGAGGACTTTCTTGCGGTGCTCCTGCTCGGCCGTAGACGACGCCGTTTGGCGCTTCCCTTTGTTCTCCTCGCCCTTGTAGTATCCGTCGCCCCAGCCAAGAACGGAGGGGCCGCCGTAGTCGACGACGGAGGACTGCCAGAAAATGGCGTAATTCCAGCTCTCACGGGCGCCTTCTATGAGGGCGAGAAGGCGCTGCTGGAGGGTTTCCTGGTTCAAGAACTGGCTGGAGGTTTTGGAGTGGTCGGCGGCCGGAGGAGGGGCGTAGTTGACGACGGAGGAGGGCCAGAAGGAGGTGAGGTCGGAAGAGGAGGACATGAAGGCGTCCACCATTGAACCGTCGCGAACAATCAAAGTTGGAAACAACTGAAAGAATATCTTTTAGATATGATTTTGATTGAAGAATAATGATCACATTCGCAAGGCAAGAGAAGATGGACTATGGCTTTGCAAGGGACCATATATGATATATCTATGACCTAAGGCAATCACTGTGTGGTGGCTGAAGAATTAAGTTTTATGTGTCTTTGCTCACTCATGCCTTTGTATGTGTGAGTGATTAAACACAAAAAGTACTAATATACATTATTGAATATTTTAAATAATTAGGTTTTTCATTTATAATCTTATTATTGAAAGGGGTTAGCTGGTGAACAGATTGATATTGTATATGTATTTTTAATAGTAGATTGTGGGTCAAATTCGAGGAAACCTCGAGAATATAATAAAATGGGATCTTATTTAATAAGTTTTCTTGTATTTTAATTTTAGTTAATGAATTGTTTTCATTGAACGAGGCCCATCTACACACAGGTAGATAATATTAACTTCTTGCAAAGCTATAAACAGTAAGGCAAATTAAATATATGAATAAAATAAAAGAGGTGGAGGAAAAGATAATGAATCTGGAATTATTGTTGATTAGATTAATTACGACAAAAAGAAAAAGACAGAGAAAAGGGATATTTCCACGTAGGCTGCTAAAATTATTGAGCCACGTTTTCCTCATTGAAAACGACATGGTGCTCCTGCCATTTTAGACAAATTATTTATTATTCTCCAAGAATGAAAATCACTACTTTCTCATACAATATCTTTTCCTTATTCTGCAAATGAAGGAAAGAACAAAGGAGTTGACCACTCCAAATTAGTTTTACTCTACTTAGACGATACTTCTCTCAAGTAAACCCATGGAAGGTTCGATTTTGATCATTAGAATCACTTATATTAAAAAAATATATATCATTATTATAAGGGTTAAAAGTTAGAATATCATTTTTTATAAATATGTACATCCTATATGTGTTTATATTATGTAAATTTTAGAAAGTCGTAAACATATCTGAAATGTTATGTGTGACTCTTACACAAAACAATTTAATAGAAATCGAAGTGAATTATTATACAATTATGCTGCAACTCGAGTGAGTTATAAGTTGACTTCAAACTTGAGATGATTATGATCTTAGGAGTATCCAGAATTTATATTATTCACGTTCTCTTCAGTACTATTTGCAATCTTTGAATACTAACTTATTGAACACTAAGATTATTTATGGAGATCTACATTTTTCACATTTTTGGGTATTTTTTTAATTTTATATTTAAATTAAAATTATTTACGAACAAATGAATATTACTATTTTAATTAAAACAACTTAAAATTACTTAATTGAAATAAAAAAGTACATAATTGAAATTAAAAAAATTATATAATTGAAATAAACGAAAAATTACATAATTCAAATAAAAAAAGATACTCATCGAAAGGACCAAAGTATGCCCAAATTTCTTCAACCAGATCATGTTGGAGTCAACCATGTTTGTCTCTATTGAGTGTCGACTCACAGCGAGCTGCGTAAGTTCGGATGAGCACCTTGAGTTGGGGCGTCACTTGCAGTGGATGAGCCAAGTGTGTCTTTGTCAGCCCAATTAATGACATTGTCTCCTTCGTCATTGATAATCATGTTGTGCAATATGATGCTCACATACATGACATTGACTAGCACGTTCTTAAACCATGAATGACTTGGACCTTTGATGGTTTCAATCCATGCTTAGAGCACACCGAATGCGCGTTCCACATCTTATCTCACTGACTCCTGCTTATGCGCGAAACAAGCTCTTTTTGGATCAGTTGGATATGAAAAGCTCTTGACGAAAGTCGGCCACCTGGGATAAATGTCGTCTGCGAGATAGTAGCTTATTTCATACTGAAGTCCATTGACCATGAAGTTTATGGCGAGGGCCCTACCAGCAACACGTCGTTGAAGACGTTGGAGTGGTTCAGCGTGTTGATGTCATTATTTGACCCGGCGACACCAAAGAACACATGTCAAATCCATAGCCGTAGTCAACGAATGTTTCTAGGATAATGGTCGGATGAGTGTCACTGCCGCTGATATATTGCCCTCTCTATGTTGATGGACAATTTTTCCACTCCCAACAAGCAGACCATATTGTCAAGCATGCCGAGGGAGTCGTGTCGTAACTTGTGTATATTGAGCAGGTACTTGCGTCTTGGATTGTCGACGATCTCAAGAATTCATGGCTAAAAGCGTCTCGAATGCCCTTGCAGAATCGTTTCAAACATTCTCACATCGTGCTTTCGACGGCGTGCAAGTACTTGTCGAACATTTTATAACTTCCGCAAGTTGCGAGCTGTTGGATTGTCGACGTACATTTTTGGAGTATGGAAAGGTCTTGCTGCCTAGTATCGTCCCACCGCTGTTGGAAATACTCTTCACGCGCCGCCAGCATATTTGCTATGCGCATGAATAAATTTCGGCTCATACAACGAGATTTTTGAAGAAATTTGCGATGAGACGGGCGTAAGCGCCTTCTCTGTCTCGGTGGGCATATTGTCTCGGTGGTCGGGGTTAATTGGCTTCCATTGCGGCCATATAATTCCTTGCCAGCACATCCACATCACGAGCCATTCAGAAATAACGCTATTAGTCGTTGCCCGAATGATCGTTTTCGAAGAAATTGTCTTCGTCGTCGTTTGAATCCATATGAACAACAAATATATAAAGAGAAAAACAAATTAAAACATAGAGAGAAGTTGTAGATAAAATTAGAGAAGAATAGATTTTGATGTTAATAAAGTGGGAAGAAAGTGAGGAATCTATAGATAAAAAATTATAATTAAAAAGGAAAAAGTAAAAGATAAAGATAAAGAGAGAGTGCTGTTGGATTTATATTTCTTTTATCCAACTTTCGGGTTAAAAAAAATTAAGGGCGCCACGTGGTGCCCTGTGATTGTGCGAGCGTGAATCGTGCGGCTGCATGCTCAAGCACGCGAGGGCGTGTGGGTGGGCCCATGCTTAGTGGCTATAGCGTCGTGCTCAACTCGTTGAGCACGCTAGATCGTGCATTAAGCACGACGATGTGCATGCTCTTAAAGGAACGAGCTTTGATTTATTTTTCTGAAAACTATCAAAATAAATTTGAGTTGGGCCGTATAAGATAATTGGGCTCTTCTTTCAAATAAACTTTTAATATTCACAAGTATTTGGGCCTCAGGCATTGGCCCGATATTATTATTTATTTGTAGAAGCCCGATTTTATGTTAACCTTTCTGATATCTTGGCTGATAATAATTAATTAGTTTCATGGTTAGGGTGAATGGTTGTTCCTTCTTCCACGTCACTCATTTCCTTCGTTAAATCCCCTCACCATTTTACCCATCCCATAAATTTTCTGCCAAGCTTGAGAGGTAAGAAGCTTCATCTCATCTCAATTCTTTTTCTTTCTCATTATAACAGTTTCTCTTAATCGCAGACTTGCAGTTCATATTCTGCAGATTATTTCCTACAGATACACCCAAAGTAGCATAATCCTTTGTAAAATGATTCTTCTCTGATTTCAGTTGCTTAACACCATATTGCAAAAATCCAACAACAAATCATCACACATCAGTATACTGTTTCTCCACAGTAAAACCAACCCTAGGGACAAAGATTATGCAGCTTAGATTAACATATATCCATATTTTTAAAGGAGATTGATCGAGAAAGATCTCTTTTCATGTTATAGGGTAAATATTGTTTATTGTCCTAACGTTTGTCAAACATGAGTTTCGGTGCCACATTATCATCCGACATGTTTATTTTTTACAATTTATGCTTACATTGGAACGTACCTGTTGTCGGTGGCAAATATTGAAATAATAAGTGATAGTTACCCTTTATAATAATACACCTACATGTTTTTTTAATTAAAAAGTTAGGATCCACTTAAATTTAATCTAGTGCCAGGATCTATCTAATCAGTGGCCTAGTTTTGAATACTATATACTATATGAAAAGGGGCGGACGTAATAAAAAAAATTAGCGAAGGCTAAATTTTCTAAATTTTGAATTTGGAATTTCGAGAAGACAGATTTCTTATTATTTGACCAAATGATGGATGCTATTGTACAATGATTAACAAAAATATTATGGTAATTTAAAGATTTTTCAAAATCTACAAAGAAGTTATTTGGTGGGGGCTTAAGCCCCCTTCGCCTTGTCCCTATTTGCTACCATCAGCGCTTGGAGATAGGGTGCTACTAGATCCTGACCCTTTATATGTGTAGGATTGATTTCAAATAAAAATCTTTTATTTGTGAAAATATAAGAATGTTTGCATTATCTTTGTAAATTATTCGTATTGATTATTGTTAAAATTACATTTTTTGCAAGAACATTATATTAAACATATTAAATAACTGCATTTGTAATGAAATCACTTGTACTTTTGACCTCTTATGAGATTTGAATGACTTTGTTACAGAAATTACATATAGGGGTGGGTCGGTGTGGAATACTGTACTGAAACTGGCATAACGTAATACCATACCGAAAATGTTGGTATGAGAAAATACCATTCCATTACCTTGCCGAATTCCGGTATATACCGAAATTTCGGTACGGAAAATTTTCAATACCGTTACCGTACCGTGTTTTCGGTACGACATACTGTTATACCGAAATAACGTTTCATACCGAAATTGTATAATATTATAAATATTTTTTATATTATAAATATTTATTAATATTATAAATATATTTAATATATATATACGGTATATACCTTAAAATACGTTATATATCGAATTCTCGATATTATCGCGGTATACTGAAATTCATATCGTTATCGTACCGTAACCTTCCGGTACAGTATCATACTTTACCAAAACTTATGTATACCAAAATTTCAATATTTTTGATATTTTCAGTACGATAAGTTCGTTATATAAATATTTTGGTATTTTTTCTATCCATTGCATACAATAAAGAGAGGAGGAGAAACAAAGAGAGATAAAGGAGAAGGAAAGCTTATTTGGGAATAATTTTATGATTGATTGTCGGGTCGGATTTAATTTCGGAAAAAATAAATGAAACAAGTTAAAAATTTGTGTATTTTAATTAAAAAAATCGTATGTAAAATCAAGAATTACGCAAAATAAGATGAACTTCTTAATGATTGCGTTAGTACCAAACCTACCCTCAAGCGGTTGGAACATCTCATCGCCGCTCTTTTAAGGCAACAACAACTTTTACTTACATAAGCCGAACAACAATTATGCCCCTAATGTTGAAGGGCATTTTCGTCATATCAGGTTCCATGATCTGGGGCTCAGATTTCATTTCTCTCTGCTCTTGAATTGCATTTTCGTTTTCAAAAGGGAGAGGGGGTGGGAGAGAGAGGAAGCCAGAGAGAGATAGAGAAACGCCTTTCTCTCTCCAAAAAATACGAATAACACATTTGCTGTATATGCGCAAACACCTTTGTTGATACAGGATCCCGTTGAGCTATAGAGCCATGGCTTCCGACACCTTCACCGACAGAAACGCCATTTTCCGCAAGCTCAGAGCCAAGTCCGATAATAAGGTTAGTTTTCGTTTTCCTATGTAACTTTGATGGGAAATGTTGAGATCTGATGCAGATCTGATCAGCTCTTTTTATTTGTTTTAGTATTTTAGAGTTTGTTTTTTTGTTATTTGAACCCTGATTTGAATTTCTGTATTTGAATTTCAGATGTGTTTCGATTGCAACGCGAAGAATCCGACTTGGGCGTCCGTTACGTATGGGATCTTCCTGTGCATTGATTGTTCGGGGGTTCATCGGAGCCTTGGCGTGCATATCAGCTTCGTGAGGTAATTCCTATTTCCAGCTTAAATTATCTTGTTTCTGTCTCTCTCTCTGCGATCAGCTTTTAGATTGTTGATTGAATGGTATTTTGATTCTAAAGCATCTTAAAGTATTTTTTTGCAAATGACCGTCTGTATTTGGGGATTTCATTTCATAGATGTATAGTTTGGTTACGAGCTCTAGAATGTAAACATCAGACCGGAAATTCATTGATAGCCTTCTAATATGCAAATTATTATTTCCTAAGTTTTGGTGTGGGTCACACCAAATTATCAATTTCTAAGTCATCAATTTGCTTTTCCTCAAGTAATTCCTGATTGAACTTGATTTCTTTTCTCAATAACATACTTGTTTGGAGCCCTTACTGAGATTAACCTTTCTATACTCTTCTTCCGGATGGGAAACCTAATTGGAGATGCAGTAAATTGGATTTATAATAATAGTATAATACTGCATACATTGCTTTATTAGGAATGAAGAAATTGAGTTTGTATATTTATTATTGCTTTTTTCATGCAGTACAGCAATGTGCACTTCAAAATCATGTAAATGTATTCAATTTTTTTAATATGACCAATAGAATAACTTAGCAGGAAACTAGAAATGAAACAACAATTCTGAATGAGGATGAACTGAATGTCATCGGATATCTTTGTTTCTTTTCAATTTTGCTGGACTTGATGGATCCCATTTAAAAAGATACTTCAAGTTAGTTAAATTTGGATTTTCTGCTGAACGGCCAAGTACTTTCAGACCCATCTTGCATGCATTTGTTTCTGGGTTCCAAATTTTCTATGCGAAGGACATTTCAAACTCGTACTTTAATATAGGTAATACTATAGTGGTTGTAATTTAATTTTTGTAAGGATCTTTCTGAAGTTGATGATTACAATTTACAAATTCAGAGTTCTCCATTTGAAAGCATATTTGTTAAAAACAAATACAGATTGTTAAATACTAGTACTGTAACGTTTCACCATGAGTTTCTTATAACTGTTGAACACATAAATTGGATACCCATGCATTTTCTTTTTATCTAATTACTTCTCCATTTTTAGTTATTGAAAAATTGAAGCACTTTCATAATAGTCTGAAATGTACTTCGAATATGGTTGATGAGTGAGCGGATCTTGTGGAGAATGGAGAAGATGGCAGTGCATTAGTTTTTGGAAGTTCAAAAGGAAAGATATGAGGAAATATATTATTGGTTCTTGTTTGATTATCTATAGTAATTTTATTTGTAATGTCCTAAGTTGCTAATGTATTTTATTGGTCATCCTTGAACAAAATGAAGTTTGTTTAGCCAACTGAATAAATTTCATTTTTAGCACTGGCATGACTTAGTAATCCAACTAGACACTGATTAGGCATTAGAGCACCTTTTCTGATGCTTGCTGCCAATTGCATTATGTGTTGGACCTTTTATTATATTGATCATTCCCATTTCCCACTTAAATAAGTATGACCACAGCTGAAGATATAAAACTGACACTAGCACAAGTGCATGTTTGAGTTTTTATTACAAAGTTAAAGTTTAAATTATTTTGATTATCACAAACTCATGCATAAAGGTTTTGCTTGACGTCACCTGGCATTGGTGTTTGGGTATTGAATATAATGAAGTGGACATTTTTGAAGTGGATTTGGCTTCATTTATTGAAGTCTGCAAAATGTTTTTGTCTAAGGTCTGAATAGTTTTATTCAGTATAAATTAAGTTAAGAGAACCTAATCTGGCTGCCAACTAAATTCCACATTAAATAGTCATAGAGAATCATGTCCACGAACACTAAGGAGACGAATAAGATTTGAGCATGAGATCATTGCTCATTGGTAAAGGAGTACAGGTGAAGTGACTTAGAGATGGATCATCTAAAAGGAATCATAATCTTTTGTAATATTTTCTATGCATTACTTGGTTTGGATCATTGACATTTTAAATGCTAAAGAAAACAGTATTACCAGCACCTTCTTGGATAAGTAAAATAAGTTTGATGTCTCTGCTATCTAATATCTATAGCCTGTAACCTCATTGTTTATGTATTTTAGTCTCAGTTCTTCACAAATATGGAAGTCGATGTTGATGGACTAATTTTAACTGTGATTTCTGATGATTAATATTATCAGGATAAATTTTAAAGTTCATGGGTCAGGTTTACTCCAGTAGTTGGTCAAAGAAAAAGATTTAGTGTACCAGACTGATTAGTTGCATGGTCATTATATTGTGCATAGGATTTGGTAAATGGCTGGATTATGGAGATTTTTCCACATTGAGATGGATGGAACTACACCTAATCACTGTAACTTCTTAGAAACAACTGCAGTTCAATGAGCTCTTCAGCCCATGTCATACAAGCTGCTGCACTGTTTCCTTTCTGCGCAGCAAGTTTAAGTGCCCAGCCAAAACTGCTTAGTGAACTCCTTCCAAAACATGAGTCAGAAGTGAATTAAGTTAAACCAGTCCATATGCTTTTCCTGATCTTGATAGGCTTGACTTGAGTAAATAATCAATGCAAAAATAAAAGGCTAGACAGAACTTGGAAATTTGATTGGTTCTTGGCATGAAGAGATTTCTGTTTCGAGGGTACTTCTATTTTATCACATTTTTTTCTGAGTGAGACTGGTCCAGCAAAATTGAAAAGAGCAGCACCATTTATTGGCTAGGGTCATGGCTATTTAGCTAAGGCAACTGATCTCTGTTTGGTTTTGATTTTCCTTAGATATTGTAGTTTCATGCTGATCCTTGATTTCAGGTCAACAAATATGGATTCTTGGACACCGGAGCAGTTAAAGATGATGTGGTTTGGTGGAAATAACCGTGCTCAAGTGTTTTTCAAACAGCATGGATGGAGTGATGGAGGCAAGATTGAGGCCAAATATACCTCAAGAGCTGCTGAATTATACAGACAATTACTTGTTAAAGAAGTTGCCAAAAGTAATGCAGAAGAGGCAGGCTTACCTTCCTCGCCGGTTGCTTCCCAGTCATCCCAGCCTTCTAATGGATTTTCTGATGTAAAAGTCGCCGAAGAGTCCAAAGGAGGTTCTTCAAATGACACACTGAAAGAAAGCCAATCTTTAAAAAACGGAACACCTGAGTCTTCTTCTTCTTCTTCACCTAGGGCCTCTCAAGCAGTTGCAACGATTTCTGTCAAGAAGACTCTTGGTGCAAAGAAAACTGGGAAGACTGGTGGGCTAGGGGCTAAGAAACTCACAAGCAAGGTTTGTATGAGCCTTCTTTACTGAACTCCTCGCAATGTATCATTGAGGCGCTTCTTATGTTTAGGTAATTCAAATGTTTTCATAATGCAGCCTAGTGAAAGCCTTTATGATCAGAAGCCTGAAGAACCACCTGTACAAGTTTCTTCTGCCAAATCTTCAACCAGCAGCAGTCCTGCAGTTGGTGCATCATTTACATCTCGATTTGAGTATATTGAAAATGGCCAACCTACTGAGATGAGTTCCGGAGGCACTCGTACTATTAACCATGTATCAGCACCAAAGTCATCCAATTTCTTTGCTGAATATGGCATGGACAGTGGCTTCCCTAAGAAAAGTGGTTCAAATTCATTAAAAGTCCAAGTAAGATAAATCTCATTCACCAGCTTAAAAGTAGGATGTAAACTTGCTACCTTTTTGAGGATGCGGGGGGAACTAGTTAATTGTTTCCTCATATCACTTTTGATATAATGGTTATTGTCAATCTGGTTATCTAAACAATGGATTTGGTGGATTCCTACACATAATTTATTCCTTTTGTTTGTTGGCAAATTCCTTTGTGGTCTAGAGCATATTTGACATCTCACTGGTGGTTTGGAATGGTATACTGTTACCAGCTTTTGTATTTCTTTTCAAATTTCTTCAAGGTCTGATCTACAACTTTTGCCCCTCTTAAAAGTTGAAGCATTTTTAGACTTTCTAGAGCATTTGGAACTGAAAGCTATTTTGGTCTTTTCTTTTTCCAAATGGTTTTGATTGGAAAAGTTTTGCCTTTCATTTAACTTTGCATCTCATTATCTGCTGGCTCATTCCTTTGGCTTGTTTTGTCTTGCTCTTTTTCGTTATGTGTTGAGTGCCATTGTATCATATTAAGGTTAGTTTTGCTAGAAAGAGATGTTGCGGGTCTGTCGCTACGAGCATAATCCATCTACTATCTGGCATCTTCAGGTTGAGGAGACTGACGAAGCGAGGAAGAAATTTTCTAATGCAAAATCAATATCATCTGCCCAGTTCTATGGCAATCAAACCAAGGCTAAAGATTTGGAGGCATCAGCTACATTGGAAAAATTCTCAGTATGTCATATACCCTATATGTCTTGTATCGTTTCTGCTCTATTTACTTTGTCCAATTCGTAAAACAGAGGGATGGGACTCTCATTCCCAAATTTGCTTCATCCTACTTTCCTAGTCTTCTGCTCTATTTATTTTGTCTGCTCTGTAAAACAGAGGGATTGGACTCTCGTTCCAAAATTTTCTTTATCCTACTTTCCTAGCCTTCTTAGATGCATGGTATATTTATTTTAGATTTACTTATTGAGGGATGCTGTTTGTGTCCATATGGTCCTACTATTAGTTGACATGGGATGGTTAAAGAAACTTTTATTACGATACATTAGGTATAAATCTTAGAAACATGAACATTTTCTTCTCTTCTATAAGGGTACTTAGCTGATAAATGTTGTCCTTAATATTCTGGGTCTCACGGTGGCAGCTAGGACATATTTATATTCAAATGTATGCTGCAGTGCTTCCAACTGTAGAGAATGATTCTGACCATTTTGTGAAGCAGTTGGTCAAGGACGTCAGGTGATAAAGCCTCTATATTTATTCCGGAAAAATTGATTTTAGGAGGAAGCATTGCATTGTCCTAGATAATGATGAGAATAGTAGTTATTTACATAATTCTCACCTTTGATTAACCTCATTTACTCATTATACATGTGCAATTGGTCTAAACATGCTCTTAATGATTCCATTGTGTACCAGGGGTCATCATCAATTTCTAGTGCTGATCTGTTTGGTCACGAGTCGGGTTCTCCTGTTGACGTTACCGCGAGTGAGCTCATTAATAAGCTGTCCTTCCAGGTAAGAGCTAGCAACATACTTTTTCTTCACTATACTGATCTAAATCCGTTGGGAGTGCGTTGTTCTGTCTGTTCACGCCTTTTAGCCTCGAATGATTGGTTGTTTGTGTTTTCATCAGGCACAACAAGATATCTCTTCTCTAAAGAATATTGCAGGAGAAACTGGGAAAAAGATAGGCTCCCTCGCGTCTTCATTACTAACGGATCTGCAGGACAGAATCCTCTGATAGAATACAATGTATTTTACATGAAAAACGAGTTTGTTCCATTACGTGCCCCATATTTTATGTAGTTAAATGTAAAAAGAGCATTATTTTTAAAAGCTGGTTCATGATCTGAAGCCCTCGCGAGCTTCAGATCTCAGTGCTGTTTAGTTGCAGTAACTGCTTCGACAATGCTAAATGCTGTTTTTGGGTTAAATGTGGTTGAATCATTTTTATTTTTTTAGCTCTCAACTCTTTTAGTGGTAAATGCAGATAAAACTGAGTTATTTGTTGGGCCAAAACTAAAATTTTGGTCATATATTATTATGATAAGCATTGTTTATATTGATGGACTTCAGTGATTTGAAGCAAGTATGATTTTTAATTTTCTCAAAAAATAAATAAATTCAAATAAGATGTTTATTAAGAAAAATAATAATCATAGTAGTTAAAAATAAAGGAAAATGGACATAAAAGTTAAATTTGTAAATTAGAACATGAATTAGTAATCATAACAATAACATCAATGCATAGTAGTAATTGATTTGAAAGTGTGTTTGCCGAAAGATAGAGTGGTTAATGTTTGAGGCCAAATGTTTTATGTTCGAATATTTAAATCACAACAAAGCCTCAAAGTCGGTGAGATGGGATCTTTCAAGAATTTGATATGGAGATGACAGCTTCTACGCCTCTCCAGTGGCTGTAAGTCTATATGGAGGGCTACCAATGGATATTGAAACTGGAAGCTCTTTGGATAAAAGCTAGGAACTAGTCAACCGCCATAGGATAGAGAATGGGCGGCACCACCGCCACCACCGAATTGGTATAAGCTTGACAGTGGGTGGGTGCTAAGGAAGAAGCTCATCATGGCAACGAAAACAGAGAGATCGGCTGCGGGAAGCAGTTTTGTATTGGAAGGACTGGGACGTGATGATCGGTAATGATAATCAAAGACTCATCAGGTTCTTAATGGTGTTGTCCCTGGGAATGGGAATGAGATTATGATCGTGGATGACCATATGAGATAATAGCTATGTCTGTCTCACTTCGTTTTACAACATAGCATAGTTAGAGTTGGGTATGACCATGATTTTTTAACCCGACGAATGTTATTACACGAACAATTTATCTTCTAAAAAGATTATTAAATGAGCGAATAATAGAAAATAGTCTATAAGACGATTGTACAAATAAGCCAACAAATCTATTTATCTAATTTAAGGGAAGTGAGTTGATTAAGTAAAATGAAATATTGAGTATCCGCACCAATGTGCGTTAAGCATGTAGGTGCGTGCTCAGCAGTCCGAGCACGCTGGTGCGGGTTGTTGAGCTTATTGCTCAAACATGTAGGATTGTGCTTTACGTTCAACGCTTTTCTTCCATCGTGCAATGATGGCGTGACACGTGGCCATTTTTAAAAAAATCTTATAAACGAAAATCAAAATAAAAAATTGTATAGCCATCAACTATTTTTTCTCACTTTTCATCTATATATACCCACATTTCTCACTTTATTCTTCACACCACTTCATCTCATTATCTATCTTCTTCTTCCAAATTTTCACTCAAATTCATTATAATGGATCCAAAAAATTACAAATATGATCCAAACTTTTTTCCTACAAAATCCAACCCAGTAATTATTTTAGATATCTAGGAGTCAATCCAAACACCCTCGATTTCGACCCTCAACATCCACCATTCTTTCCAATTCCTCATACTTTCCAAACAAATCATCTTGTCGACGAAGTTCATACTCAGTCGTCACATACATCGTCTCACGGTCTTACTTCGCTGTCTCCCCAAAGTATCTTAACCCTTCAACTCTCCAACGAAGCAGAGATTCTCAAGCGTCAATCCGCACACACCGCGTATTTACTTGACGAAAATCAAACGGTTTTCGAGTGCTACTTCGAAATTAGCGAAGACCTCGTCGTTGTCAATTCTAAAAAAACCAAGATTTTTTGGGAGAAAATAGCCGATAGATACAATAAAGTGTGTTCCAAAGTCGCAATTGAGCCCACAACTTGTATGCTTCGAGAGGGTGAACCCATAAATCACCAAATTTTGCGTTGTCTATAACCACTTGGCGTCGCAATGGAAGAGTAGCTGGAGTGAGGCAGATTTGGTGAAGGTGGCGCATAACTTGCATCAACAAGAAAACCTTTGGCCCTTCAAGTATCTTAAGACTTGAGAAATGGTGCACTATTGTGAGAAGTGGTCGGGCAGCGGAGGATCGAGCTACGACGGATCGAAGAGACCGAATAGTGCCTCAGACGGACAATATACAACAAGCGAAGGTGAGGTGAGCGTGACACATAGTAGAAGCCGTCCAATAGGACAAAAGGCGGCCAGACATAAGGGGAAGATGAAGGCGACGACCACATCTTATATTGCAGAGACGAATGAGATGAGGGAAATGACGGAGCAAATGTGCAAAATCAATGAGCTCGGACTAATGACAATTTACTACAACGCCATTTGCAGAGATTTATCCGGAATGGACAAAGAAGCAAAGGAGAAGCATTGCCGGTTTGTGGCTGTGCTCAATGTGAATTTAGATCTATTCTAGTTGTATTTCATTCAATTATGTAGGTTTTTTATTTTAATGAAGTAATTTTTTAATTTAAAATATGCAATTTTAATTTAAATTATATAATATTAAAATTTTAATAAAATTAGTATTTTTATTTAATCATAAATTATTTTATTAAATATATAATTAAAAAATAATAAAAGAGTCAAAGAGATAATATGAAAGAAAAAACTAAGTGGAGCATGCGAATATTGAATGCGAAGCGACGAATGGAATGTGAATGCATTTAGTACTCCATAAATCTGAAATAATGATCAAAGTCAAAATGATTTTCACTTTCCCTCCAACCGTGAAATGGGAAAATGGTTCCCCAAATTTTCCCTCCTCTTTGTTTTTGAAATCTCACAGAAAAAACTTTCCTAAATCGAAGCCAATTCCTATGTCAAATACCCACTTCAATTTCTCCGTTGCTTCCATCCAAAATCACATGCGAATTTTGGAACCCTAACTCTTGCCAGAAAAACCCTTGCGCCGATGGCCGACGACGAGTCATTCTTGTACGACGAATATGTGCTGCTGGAGGCTGAGAAAGCCGCTGAAGATGCACTTCCTAGTGATGACCAGCTCCTCAATTCGTCGCCTACTCCTGCCTTTCCTTCCGCTTCTTTTTCTCACTGGTCCGCCTCGTGGTCGAAACCCGCTGATTCCGACAAGCCACCGCAGAAATCTGCACAAGTTGCAGTCGAGTCTTCGCCGTCAAGTTCGCTGTCCAATCTTGATATTATAGTAAGATTTTCATCTCCCTCTCTTTCTTTTTTGTAAAGAAAAAGCAAATTATGCGTGGTTCTTCTGTTAGAGAAGCTGTTTTGTTGTTTTCTGTGTTAATTTAACTATTTGGCATTTTCGGTGTTGAAAATTCGCAGGGAGCCGGGCTGGAAAATTTAGGCAACACTTGCTTTCTGAACTCAGTGTTGCAGTGCTTTATTCACACTGTTCCGCTTCTTCAGCCGATTCTTTCAAATGGGTATTTAATGCAGTCTAGCAATAATTGTAAGTCGATTGATGCTGATTTAATTTCCTTTTTATGCCTTTCCAGTGGATCGCTGTATTTGATAGTGAGATTGGAATTTCAATTATGACTACAGGTACCAAGGAGCAATTTTCTGTGCTAAATGCACTGCGAGATTTGATTGTCCAATCGCTTGTTTCAAATACCACCGTCTCACCTTTTGATCTTGTCAACAACTTGACTCGTATCCTCTCTAGCATTTCTTAACAATTTTTAGTCTATCTATAGTTCTGACGTGTAATCAGTATATGGCCTCTCTTATGATGGGCAGGAAAATAACAATCTGACCTGGATTTGTTGTTTTTACTGAATGTTTGGTTTTGTTCGTTGTGATCCTTTGACTCTGTAAAACTACTAGATATATCATCAAACTTTCAAAGATTCCAGCAAGAAGATGCTCATGAATTCCTTCAATGCTTTTTGGATAGGCTTGAGGCCTGTCAATGTCATGAACCAGAGAATAAAAATTGCGCGCCTTTGCCAAGTGATAACATAGTGCAACAAGTATTTGGTGGTCGCCTTGTCAGCAATGTATGAGCTTGATTATTATATTCCTCAAATTTCTATCTTTTTTCCGTTATCATGCATAATTGAGTTACCTATTATTTTCATTCCTCCATAAATCACCACGTCTAGTTACATAAATATGTGAGCTTTGTAATTGCAGTTGATGTGCTGTAACTGCGGTCACTGCTCTGACACTTATGAACCATCAATTGACCTCAGTTTGGAGATTGATGATGCGGACAATCTGTTTACTGCTCTCCACTCTTTCACAAAGGTTGAAAAGATTGAAGATCCAGAGACTAAGTTTACATGTGAAAAGTGTAAAGAGCGGGTGTATGTTGAGAAGAAACTTTCCTTTGATCAGGTTCCTGAAGTAGCAGTACTTCATTTGAAAAGGTTCAAAAATTATGGCAGCTTTGTTGAAAAGATTGATAAACATGTGGCATTTCCGTTAGATTTGGACTTGCAGCCTTTCACTGGCAGTGGCAATCATAATCATGTGAGTGTTCCTTGCTGCTTACCCTCTTTATGTAGTATGTATTAGATCCATTAAATGCATCCATAATAGATTTAGTTGGGAAAAAATGTCCTTGTAAAAGTACCTTATTGGTCCTTGAATGAGTTGTCAGTAGTCTACCCTTAGTCTTGTTCTTGATGTCTGTTATTATGTTGAGATCTCTGATGAGCGGCCCTGGATCTTAAACACAGCTACCTATCTTTTCTTCATGCATTGTTCATTCTGTTTGTTTCTGAAGCTTTCCTTTTTCTTCTTATGGGTGTTCTGCAGGCAAATCTTCAGTACATGCTCTATGCTGTTGTGGCACACGTTGGATTAAGGCCTACATCTGGCCACTACTACTGTTTCATACGCTTATCAGCTGGCATATGGTACTGTTTTGATGATTCAAAGGTAATGTGTTAACCTATCACACATTATTCATAATTTGCTTGTAGAATGGCCTCAGAGAGAAAGTCCTGCTTATCTGTCTACTCTCTGGTTTTAGAGATAAATAAGATTTACGTAAATGACAATTGGCATTTTCCTGTTCTGTAGGTTGAGCTGGTCGATGAAGATTATGTGCTATCGCAAGAGGCTTATGTTCTCTTCTACGCAAAACACAGTACTCCGTGGTTTTCAAGTTTCATTGAAACACAGAAAGAATTTGTGTATTCAACTATGTGGAACACATCACCAAAATCTGTGTTAGACAACATAGACACCTCAGTCTCTCCCTATTTGGACAACAAATTTGGCTGTGATTCCAACAGAGTAAGTTGTGATACTGGAACAGCGCACAAGGGAGGTAATGATAATGAGATCAAAGATAGTGGAGCAGTGAAGAATGAAATTAAGAGGAAAGTAAATGATCATGATCTGGATTATTCAGTGACACCATTGTCTAGAAGGAATGAAATTGAGAGGAAAGTAAGCATAAACGATCTGGAGGATTCAGTGACACCATTGTCTAGGAAACCTTCAAATGTCCAAAAGAGTCCAATTGATATTGAAGCAGTTTTCAGATCTCCAAGTCCTGAGATATACAGAAAAGACTCACCTGGTATATTCATCAATTCTTGATGTCTTAAAAGAATTTTACTTCACAGGTATAAGAATTGATTGCTGATGCTGATTTTGGGTCTTAGATGCAGGTTTCACCATTTGCCGCAGCCATCTGAGGAGTGCAGACCGTATCTCATGCAAAAGACGATTGGAGGAGGATATGAATGATGAGAGGAAGCAGGCACGCACGTTTGTAATGAAGAACATGCCAAGCTCAAGAGGTCAGCAACTAATGGCTGCGCTGAGGGGGTCCAAGAGCGAACCTTCTGTCAATAGGAAGAAGACAAGGCGACTGTCTGTCCAATGATACCATTCATCAGCATCCAGACCTTTTATTTCGCTGGCTGAGACTAACATGTAAAGGGCAACTTTGATTTTCAGCATTAGATTCCTCAGATGGTGTGAATCGTTGTTATCGATGGAATAAGGATACTTGGTTTAGGCCCACTTATCCATTTTTGGGGTAAATCAGTACTAGGTTGTTATTTTTCCTCGTTTTGTTATCTTCAAGTATAGAGAGAGGCTGTTGATATTAAAATCGAGAAGGCATTATGCTTCATGTATTATTTTTAGGTTCTGGTACTTGAAATTGCACTACTATGTCCTATTGACTCATTAACGCCAAAAAAAAGGAAAAAAGAGACCAAAGTAAACCAAAATCTTGTCTAATTTTCTTGACATTTTCTTGACATTTTGGCAGATTTGACTGAAACATGGATCCCAATAAAAACTGAACCTACCAAAATTGGCATGTGAGCCAATCGAGAGGCCCATTATTATTTTTGTGCACATATTTGAGATTTTTGTTATTTAGATTGTTTTGAAACGTTGAATCAAACTTTGAAATTTTGATTCGATGAAATTCCAAAATAGACCGGCTTCACTTATGTCATTCACAACACTATCTTTTAACCATTTTTTTTTATCCGATTTCTTATTTAAGAAATAACACCTATAATTCTATTTCTTCACCATCTATTTCATTGTACTATTCAAGGGTCTCATCTCTTAATTTTTTATTTATTTCTATTTTTTTACATTTATCATATATTTTAATTAAATTAAATTTATAATTTAATTAAAAATATGAATTTTATTAAAATAAAAAATTCAAACAATTAAAATTCTAGTATTACATTATTACAAAATGAAAATTACATAATTAAAAATCATAAAATTACATTATTGATAGATGAAAATTACATAAAATTGAAATTCTAATCAATCGTTAAGGGGACCGTAGCGTGCTAAAAATTTCTTCGACTAAATTGTGTTGGAGTTGATCGTGGTTGACGACATCACGCGACGACTCACGACACTTTAGGTATTCTCGGAATGCTTGAGACTGACCTTGATTTAGGGTGTTCGTTGCAGTCGAGGAGCCGTCTATGTCCTCATCTACCCAATAAGGGGCGTTCGCCCATTCGTCCTCGAAAATCATGTTGTCTAATATAATGCACGCATACATGACATCGACAAGCACGTCCTTGAACTACGAACACCCTGGACCTTTGATGATCGCGAACCATGTTTGTAGAACGCCGAATGCTCTTTCCACATCTTTACGGGCCGACTCCTGCTTCTTAGAAAAACTAACTCTTTTGGGCTTCGTTGAACACGAGAAGGACTTCATGAACGTCGACAATCTTGGATAGATGTCATCGGCGAGATAGTAGACCATGTTGTAGCGACGTCCATTGGCCGTTAGTGTATTCGCTCCTCCATGCTGTTGAACAATTTTTCCACTGCTAGTGCATGCAATTGATGCTGCCTAACATGATGGGAAAGTCATTGTAAGCTTTGTACATATGGAACAATTGTTGACAGTTGTTGGCTGTGGACGCCCTCAGATATTATGCGCTGAAGGCGTTGCGAATACCCTTACAGAATCATTTCAAGTATTATCAGCATGTGGTCTCGGCGACGTGCAAGTACTAGTCGAACATATAGGCACATTCGTTGATTGCTAGCTGTCGAATTGCCGATGTACACTTTTGAAACGTTGAATGAACTTACAGACGGTCGGTATTTTTGTTTCAATGACAATTTGGTGGAACTTAATACCCATTGGAAACATAAATCAAATAATCATGTAATGACATTCAATAAAATTATGCAAAACATAAAAATCAATCAAATCAAATTTTGCTAAAATATTTTATAAATCATTTCTTAGAATCAAGACATTTTAAATTTCTTTTCTCCGTGTGTGAACCGACTAAATTCTAAACTCAAAGATTATCCTAACATCTCTTTGAGAAAAAAAAAATGTATATATTCTTATTCATGGAAATTTAAAAATATTTATCTACCCAAAAAATTCGATAAAATATGATGAATTGAAAAGAAAACTAAAAAACCTAATTAAACTGTTGTAGATAAGATTTGGTACCAAATTTTTGTATCATTCATTGTTTTGAATTTAAAGTGTGGGAAACCATGCAAGTGCCAAACTAATGGACAAAATCTGCAGTCTAAGAGCGTCCTTAACGCGGCCGCAAAAGTGGAGAAAAGGGCGGCGTCCCTAAGAGCGTCGTGTTAAAAATTGTCAGCCCTACCTAAAAGAATCGACTAACATATGATATGGGCATAAAAAATCAAAACAAGATGATAGTAATTATACTAGAAAATCCCATTTGAATATTTTGCAAATTGTATTCGAACTTTTAAATCATAAAATATAAAATAAAAATAATTAAATAGATTCCAATCCAGTCATGACTGAACAGTAGCAGATTGAGATGAGGTGTGAAGCCCTTTATTAATGGTGTCAATTCAATTACATTAATATATGAACAAGGATATGTAACCAACTTCATTATTGCATGTGGTTTTAGCAAATTTGCTCTCTATTTCTAGTCAAAATATTACCACATATCTATCTGAAGAAGGGCCCACCACCTCTTCCTTGACGATTCTTACAAAATTTCATTGTCTAATTATTCGATTCCCGAATCTTACAGCCACCCAAGTTCTCTCATTTTTTCGATGGTCCATTGTAAATAAAAATAATATAACCCGAACTAAGGCATGTGCTAGATCAACTATTTTCCCTTTAAAATACTAAAGTCGATTGTCGTGGTTCATAGCCCATAATGTTTAGAAGGTATAGACGTGGATGTATAAATAGGGAAACACTAATGTCAAACCACCTTATTTAATATTTAACTAAAATCAAATATTAACCATTAGATTTGAAAATATACAGTTAATATTTATAACTCATATCTCCACTAAATGATTCAACAAATCTTCTTATATACACACGTCTATTCTATAGAGTAGAAGTAGAACCGTCATTATTAGAAAAGTTGTCCTAAATCCTGGTTTGGATTCAATTCATGTCTTCAATACAGTGTTCAACTTCGATCTTTTTCGTTTCGGTATAGTATGAGCTAAAATGGTCCAATTCGTTAATATTGAAGAGATAACGAACATAATATAATGTACCAAAAGTGTAAAATAGCAATATATTTAGAACAAAAAATGAACTTTAGTCAAAATAAAATCGATACTTTCTCTACTTTGGAACCGACTTAATTAATTGAGTTTCCGAAATTCAATTACACCTGCAATATAATTTTCTCTCCTTTGGTAGCCATGACAATCCAACTAATTAATATCTTACCGACTTAATTAATTCAAGTTTGGGAAACTCAATTACACCTCCAATATAATTTTCTCTCCTTTGTAGCCGTCATAATCCAACTAATTAATATCTTAATTTAATTTTCTTCCATAGAAACAAATAACTACTTTAAACTTATCTAACGGCATTGAAATAACCACGTGTTTAATTGATTAAATCAATGTGGAAACGTGGGACCAATTATGATAATAAGGGGCCGTTTGGTTCTTATGTTAGGATAGTGTAGGATAGTTAAATCATGTTAGTATTTAGGATAAAATTTGGGT
>JAYDZE010088269.1:0-24624 GCA_034509125.1 Monilaria moniliformis
TGAACCACGTAAATATGTGTGTTCTTTATTTTTCGCACTTATTCTTTGATTGTGTGTGAGTGTTCGAATTCCCAACACATACTCCATTAATGTCTTATGTAAACGTGAAGGACTTTATACTTGTGTGTATGATGTGCTTCATATGTAAAATGTTGTTCCGATCCGCAAGAAGCAATTTTTTGTCCAATAAAAACTTTGATAGAACATGTAAGAGTATGACTACTCGGTTCGTTTTGTAATAAAAATAAATGAGTTTATATCTTCAGTTAGGTGAGTGTGTGAAGTAGCATCACAAAATTATTAAATTTCCACCAACTTTTAGTTAAGGGCCTTATGGCCATCAATTGTAGGCATAATACATTTCCAACTCTAAGGAGAGTATAATAATTATTATGAAAATAGTCTAATTAGAAGTAGAAGAAAATAATACCTCCTGAATAGTTTTTCCTAGTATAAATTGTGTTCCTTTATATATGGCGGTCGGCTGACCCCCGACTATTAGGAAGTCCTAATTTTCGCTTAGTATTGACCGTAAATGCTATAACCATCTCCCCATGTGTTAGTGTGTCACTCTAAAAAATTATTACTATTCTTAAATAGAAAAATCAGAAGATATATGAAATAATAAAGGTTGCTCGATGGTCTCGTCGTTATGGTGATCTACTTATATTTTAAGTCCGACTTTTTGAACTTACAATTTCATAGCATGATAGAGAGACATTGTCCTTTTCGATTCTACCTTGAAGTAATATCCTAATTTTCCTTTCCAAAAAAAAACGATTGATTTATTATTATTATTATTATTATTATTATTATTATTATTATTATTATTATTATTATTATTATTATTATTATTATTATTAGGATGTCCGATTCTTTTAGTTATTTATCTTTAGTTGATATATTTTTATTTTGTTATTAATAGTTTTTCTAAATACATTGACGACTTCCATATGGCATATAATATGTAGCATGAATGCATGATGGGCAATTGAGCATTCTTACTGATAATAATGTTAATAGCCAAACACAAAATGTAAATAGTTTTTTTTCTTTTAAAAGTTATATTAATTCTATTTTCTTACAAGAAAATGTCCACCTCCCTAACACTTACAAAAAGATGCAGAATTCAAAACTTTCTTCCTACTTTCACTTAGAAAAATTGACGCATGCGTCAATTTTTTCAACAAGATATGAGAGAGAACTACGTACATAGTTTAAAATTTTAAATAAAGGTGAATGGTCCATTTTGCACATCACTTTATTACGATTTGATTAAACTATTATCGAAGCTTTCGAAGGCCATGTTTAAAATTCAAACCAAAAATCTCCCTACATTAGTAGTAGTAATGAATAAGCATCGACAAATTAATTACCAAAAAAATAATCACCGAAAAATTTAAACTTAGAAGATGGAGACAAAGGTAATTAAGAATGCGTTACGATAACCATGAACTTATAGATTGATAAAAAGAAATTATAATTGGAAAATAGTAACTTCAAAATTTAAATTTAGAACGATACCAATGTATATTTGAAGTGACTTTTGCAAAGAAAAAGAACCAATTTTGAAAATGAAATGGTGGGAAATATCAAATTACTAAATTACCTAGAATATTTCGAAATCTCAAGGGGTTTAGTATCCGTTTGGCTCCACCATTAATCGGCTTATCTTTAATCAATAAAATTTAAATGTGGCTTGCTTATTATAGAAAAAACAAAGTGGAGCTTCAAATAAAATCCAAAAAAGGGATACATTTTAATGTAGAAATTATTTGGGTGAGTGTGAGCCAGTCGTCAACACTTTGAAATTATATACCAAAATTTTGAATGTGGCTTGAAATTCCAAGTCCAAACAAAGAAAATAGACGTTGGATTGGCACTTGGCAGTTAGCTTACAACCCCTGAATCATATTTCTGCAAATAAAACACAGTCCCCACACATTGAGAGAATAAAATCACTGTCCAAACCCTTCTTAAATTCATCTTCTATTTGAATTCCACCTTTTACACTCTTCGACAGCAGTTAAGGTTGAATCTTTACGCTAGAATTGATGGGTATTGATGTACCCATTTCGGGAAAGAGGGAAATTCAAACTGAGCCCTTCTTTTCTTGAACAAAAGTAGCGGGTTCATCCTCCCCTTTTTTGGCAACTTTTTTTGTTGTTGTTGTTTAAATGGAGGGTTTTTCTGAGAAGAAAGATGGGGCTGACTCGGCGAGTAACCACTCGGTGGCGAAGACTGAGTCGAGAGGTAGCAGACCGAGTTCTGATAATAATTCTTCTTCTCCTCAATTTGGATGGCCGATTGGAAAGGCGGGAAATTATTTGAAAGGTGAAGGAAAAATCAAGCCTCGTTTGATTGTTGAGAGTGGTGATGATAAATCAGGGATTAAAAAGCAGGGTTCAAAATCTTCAGGTTGGTTAAATGCAGTTTAATTTTGTTACTTTTTTCGATACACCATTTATTGTTTTTTGCAATAAATTTGTCAGATATAATGTAGGGATGTTTATGATTTATACATTATACGCGGTGTATTTGTACGTACATTGTATATTGTTGATTTACTGTGTGTGATAAATGAACAATTTAATCTGAATTTGTGAAGTGAGCCCTTCAAGTTTCATTGTTGTAACTGGTGATATTGTTTGAATTGAGTAGAAATTGAGATGATGAAAGAGCGGTTTGCAAAGTTGTTGCTTGGTGAAGATATGTCAGGAAGTGGTAAAGGAGTTTGTCCTGCACTCACCATCTCAAATGCCATCACAAATCTATGTGGTAATTTATAACTCTCTCTCTCTCTCTCTCCCCCCCCTGCATTGAGTTGAGTTGTTTTCCTGCAAATTTCATGTGTAGCTTCTGTGTTTGGACAACTATGGAGATTGGAACCATTGCCTTCCGAAAAGAGATCAATGTGGCGAAGAGAGATGGAATGGCTTCTCTCTGTGAGTGATCATATTGTTGAATTCAAACCATCTTGGCAAACATTTCCAAATGGTGGTAAAGTTGAGGTAATCATATGGTTTTTGCTTGAAATTTGTCATGTTAACTCGATCTCAAACCACCTTGTATACCCTCACTCAATGGTTTAGTCCTTCGGTCTTATCTTGTTTTAGGAACATATTTTTGTGGCATTGAAGCATAAATTTAAATTGATGAAGTTGAGTTATGGATAATTTTTGTTTTGTATGCTCATAATTAATTTTGGCAATTTTATATGTTTTCAGGTTATGAGCTGCCAACCAAGATCAGATCTCTTTATTAATTTGCCAGCTCTTCAGAAGCTTGATAACATGCTACTTGTAAGAGCTACCTAAGTTTGTAACTTTTTTGTTGTTGTTGTTGGTGGTGCTATGAATATCTGTCTTATATGTATATATTCAATCCCTCCGTATTAGGAAATACTCGATGGATTTTCCAAGACCGAATTTTGGTATGTCGATCAAGGTATAAATGCACCAGAAGCTGATGGATCGGTCTCCTTCCAGAAAGCTGTTCAACGGCAGGAGGACAAGTGGTGGCTGCCTGTCCCACGTGTTCCTCCTGGCGGTCTGCCTGAGGCCGCAAGGAAGCTATTAAGTCACAAGCTTGAATCTGCAAATCAGATTCTTAAAGCTGCTACGGCCATCAACAGCAGCACTTTGGCTGAGATGGAAGTTCCAGAATCATACTTGGAAACTCTTCCAAAGGTTTGATATCATCCAAGTTATTAGCCTTTCAAATAACAAACAAGGAAAAGAAACATCGTGATCAAATATCAAATAACTTTCTCGATGTTGCAGTTCATCACTATACTCGAGCATTTCTTTGATTCTACACAACGTTAATTAGTTATTACTCTTTTCTTTCAACATTCAGACGGGGCGAGCTTGTCTCGGGGATGTCATCTACCGTTACATTACCTCAGAGCATTTCTCCTCGGAATGCTTGCTTGACTGCCTCGATCTTGCATCGGAACATGCTGCTCTGGAGATGGCAAACCGTGTGGAGGCAGCAACCTATGTGTGGCGTAGAAGACAGCACCCCAAACCCACAGCTCATCCGAGCCATTGTGCTGCCAGATCATCTTGGGAGATCGTAAAAGATCTGGTGACGTATGGTGACAAGAGGGAGTTGCTCGCTGAAAGAGCTGAAACCCTCCTGCAATCCTTGAAGCAGCGATTCCCGGGACTCACACAAACTACTTTAGACGTCACCAAAATACAGCACAACAAGGTCCACATCATAATAGCTTGATTCTTTAACAACCTCACATCTCTAAATTTGTCTCTGATAGTATTGTTTCACGCTTAAGGATGTCGGGAAGTCCATCTTGGAGAGCTACTCGAGGGTCTTGGAGAGTTTGGCATTCAACATTGCAGCACGCATTGAGGATCTACTCTATGTGGACGACATCAACAAGCAGTCGGACAAGCTCTCATCAGTGCGTTCCGTCAGCGTGATGTCTCACAGAAAGATACCAATCCCGTACTCAGTGTCCCTCTCGGGCACCCCGTATCGGACAGCTTACACGACACCTAACAAATCTCCCGCTCCTCCTTTGGCCAGCCCTGCCAGAGGAGAGAGGACGCCCTTCCCGGTCGGGAGTTGCAACAAGCCTGCACAACGCGGTATGGGAGTGAAGAGAGTCCTCACGAACTATCTTGTTGGTGATGGGAAGGCGATCAACCGTGGCCAAAATGGCGAAGGCGTTGATGCTGTTTCGAACAGAGTGAGTATAGGGAGAGCATCTCAGCTGAGCATGGATTCGTCTTCGGTCTGCAAAGACTCAATTTCGCAGCTGATAGACAGATAATGTTCTTGTGTTATACATAGCTTTAGTTTGTTGTACTTGGTTGGAGAAAGAGGCAGATATGAGAGTTTCTGATGGAAACTGAGAGATGTATTGAACCATATATGTATATTTTCATATTCAATCACCATGCCTGCAATATATATTTTCGTCTTGCTCCGGCCCAAGCCGAGGGGCTAAATGGAGAGTTCTGGCCAGGTTGATGTGGCTCGAAATTATGTCGGTCAGAAAAATAGTGGCCCAAGCCGACATAAACTCGGACCACCTTGTTGCGTCGGACTAGAATCCACCTCAACAAATTAAATCTTGCAAAGAAGTGTTCTCTCCTTGAATGCCAAAATCAAATCACAAGAGTGATAAGAGTAGGTGAAGGGACTTTCCCCAATAAAGTTTTTTGAGCTCCCCACTAAAATGGTGGATTTCCACTCGTCGCATGTCCTAAATCTAATCTGAACACTATATAAACACCAAACCATCTCGATTGATCACAAACCATCACTACAACAAATAACAACATCAACAAATTAAGAAATCAAGAAAATGGAAGTGTCGGAGACGTGCCTCTGCGTTCTTGCATTCCTCGCGATTGTGGTGATCGCCGCGGATGCAGCTGGTGAGTGCCCGAATTCGATGCGGAAGCGATGAAGCTGATGCCATGCGCCTCGGCGGCGCAGGACCCGAACGCGGCGGTTCGGGCGAGCTGCTGCGCTCAGGTGAAGCGACTGGGGCAGAATCCCATATGCATGTGCGCTGTGATGCTGTCTAACACCGCCAAGAGCTCCGGCGTGAAGCCTGAGGTGGCATTGACCATTCCCAAGAAATGCAACTTCACTAATAGGCCTGTTGGCTAAAAGTTTGGATGTCAGACACTTCTTATTACCATAACTGCGTACTATATTTCAATCTCATATCTTATTTTATAAATGTTCCTTACTAGATAAGTCATGGCATTGTCACTTAGAAATGTCAATCATGTTGGAAAATTGAGAAAATCCCAAAATTTAGGGATAAGATTAGAGATAGATCAAATCCTTTTTAATTAGGAAGTTAGGGTTTAGGGATCAATTAAGAAGAGATCAAATCTCTTGTAATTAAGAGATTAGTTTTTTCTTTTATATGCTTAGTATCAAACTAATATAAGATGACAACATATTAATCAAAAAAACAGAATATAATGTAATACTTAAGTCATTCCCATAAGGATATGTAATGTTAATTTAGTAAGTTCCAAACCAAATAATATATATATATCCGACCCAAAACCAACGTAATAATAATAAACCCATTCCAAAACTAAACCGAATCAGCCGGAACTAACACAGAAGAAGACCGAGAGGAACGGTGAGAACACCGTCTAGAAATGAGAAGACTGAGGAGTCGGACGCAAGGCTCAAGTCTACATAGAACAGAGAACAGATAGGGATGGCATCTTTCGCTGTTAGGCGAGATGTGATGAATTCGAAAGGGCCGCCGCTGTTGAAACCGCCAGGGCTGAGGCCGCCGAGAAGAGAGCAGCGGTGCGGCCAAATATTTTGCCGTCGAGGCGTCGATCTCGTTGCAGAAAAGAGAGCCGATGGAGCACCGAACGTTCGGCGATTGCTGGCCGGAAAAGGAGAAAACGAAGCTGCCGGAAGGAGAAGCCTAGGCTACCGGAGCAGAAAAGACCGCAATGGCCGAAGAAGAAGGAAGAAGAAACCGAAGCGAGAAGAAGAGAAAATGACGCCGGAAGTCTAAGGAGAGGACCCCCATTTGGTTGCTAGCCTGCTAGGGTTTTTCAACGAAAATGGAGAATTATGGACTCTTTTGATAAATTGCAAAAGAGTGCTTCAACTTTTGATAAACTGCAGAAAAGTCCTCCAGCTTTGGGAAATTTCAAATCAATCCTTAAATTTACGAAAATTTTCAGAGCAGCCCCCAAACTCTTGATGTGGAAGAAAAATGAAAAATTGTCTCCTAGACACAAAAACTGTCATGGAAAAAGAAAGTGGCTCCCAAACATGCGCAAAAATTGTCAATAGGAACTTAGAAGAAAAAGAATTGGCTCATGGATACAAGCAAAAATTATATGAATTAGCATATCGACGCAAGTCAAAACTATTTGAATTAGCTTATTCACACGAGTGAAAACTGTCAACAGAAAACTGAGCAGCTCCTTGAAACGAGTCTAAATTTTCAATGAAGCAGCTCCCTGAAATGAGCCTAAACTTTCAAATTGAAGATGATTGCAAGTTAAGTATCGGATTGTCTGACACGGGGAATGTTGGAAAGATTTGAATAAATTTCAATATTTCGGGATAAGATTAGTTTTTCCTTTTGAACTTGGGAAGAAGATTGATTTGTGATTTTAAGAGATAATTATGTGTATGGGATAAGTCGTGCATCCCAAGCTAGTTCCTCTTGCGTGATGCATATATTTATCTTCTTTTTTCATGAAAAGAATTATGATATTAATTAATCATTTTGGATTATGTTCTATTTTATATTTTTTGAATAAGAAAATGATATATATGCATATTCAATAATTGAAAATTATAGTTCATTTTCAACTATTAACGTATTCTATGTTTGCGTGTAAAATTAAATAAATGTATAAATTAATGAATGTACTCAAATATGATCGTGCAAATTTAAATATATGTATAATATTACATACGTAAATAAAATATAATATTCGTATAAAAATAGCCTTGTTTGCAAAATCGTCTTTGCCAATTACATCCCTACTATATATTTATTATATTAAGGATAAAGTGTAGTTTAATACTCTTAAAAGATTATATAGTTATCTTAATTAGTAATAATAATTGTCCAGTTATACGAATTATTATCTTTCAATAAGTCTGCAACTTACAGACCTTGGAATTTTAATTGATTAGGTCAATTTTCATTAGTGCCTAACTTGAAAACTTATGAACTTAGTTTTAAATTAAGATCTAAAAACTGTGAAAACTAATTCAATTATATTATTTTAATTTATTTTATAAAATACATTAATCCAATCATGAAATTATTTCCGTAGATAGCAAGGATTTACCTTTTGGTTCCGATTTTAAAATTAAATTGTTAAAAATATGTTTGTATTCTAGAATTGTTTATAAGAAGTTAGGGTCCACCGGGGAGGGGGTGGACGGATTGAAAAACGGAGTAGTGAAACGATGTCTTTTCACTACATGAATTTAAAAAACAAAAGAATCGATTATCATGTCTCTAAATTAAAAATAATAATTTGTACTCCCTCCGTCCGCGATAAAATGTCATATTTTACTATAAATGCACGTCCGCAATAAAATGTCCCATTTCACTTTTACTATTTTTGGTCAATGGGCCCCAAACTCCACTAACTCATTACACTCATATTCCATTATGAAACTAATATATAAAAGTGGAACGCATATTCCACTAACTTTTTCCACCCACTTTCATTTATATTTATTAACAAAGTCAAACAATTTCTTAAAACCTGCACCGAGTCAAAATGGGTCGGTTTATCGTGGACGGAGGGATATATGTTCTAAATAAGAGGACTGATGTGTATTTCGTTCATTATTTTCGAGCCCATTCCATGAAAAAATTGAAATTTAGTTCACATTATCATAAATTAATATTGAGATCACTAACTTTACAAATTACATAAAATCAAAATTCGTTCTTTTCTGTTTAAATTCAAAGAGAAGAATAAAAGATACAATCGAGTTTCAAATTTAATGACTTTGATAACAAAGTATGAGGTATCAGGGTAAAAACTAATACTAAAAGCAAAGAAATACGGCAACGAAAGCTAAATATCAACGGTGCTTACAAATGGTGAACGGTTATATCTATTAATCTTTAACTATATATACAAACCAACTCTTTTTTATTTTATTTTATGTTATGTAGAAACAATTAAATTCTCCGTGCAGCGGGTTGGACACTAGTTAAATAAATTAGGGCATTTATTGCACTAGTGCACAACTTTGACAAAATGTATGACAATAATGTTGCATAAAACAGGTTGTATTTTCATTCAACATACCAATTATAATCGCAATTTGATTTCTCTTTTTGGACGTCAACTTCAAGTCATAAATATATATACATGTTTGTGTAAAAAAAAAGGTACTACACATGAATATATATATTCATATATGTCTGCGGATAAATAGATGGATGGTCTTTTAATTTTAAGTAGGTAACAGGAAAATAAATTTTATTTTTTATTTATATTATTATAACTATAATAGACACTGTGTAAGGCAAACACCGCCCAATATATTTTAGCTTCGATTAGAAAGATATAAATGATGTTGGATTATTGACAGTTATTACTAACCATAAAATATATTTATGTTTTTAGAATTTGGAAAACAATATTTCAATTTTGACGATGAAACGCATCTCTTGGTAAGTTGTGTCGCCTCTAACCAATTGATCGGGCGGGGAATCATGAGTGTGATTGTATGTGAATTATAACTAAAAAAAAACAATGAAAATACATTTAATTTCACCAGATATCTATATTCACACACACACGTGTATAAAACTGATATGTGGCATGCAATTTGTAAATACCTATTGCGAGCACCATTGACGTTTAGTCACCATTTACAAACACCTATCGTGAACACCACTGGCATCGTGTTCGCATTATCAATTTTTTTTACTATTTATATATATATATATATATATATCTCATAAAAATAGTGTTGAATCATTAAATTTACAAATTAAATAAAATAATAAAAGCATGGTTCATTCTTCTTCCCCTTAAACTTCAAAGGAATACAAATAAAGGCTAATTGCCGTTAAATACACCAACACTCCGTCATGTTCTAATTTTGCACACGAACTTAAACACTGGCTTTCTAAATACACAAACCTCTAGTTTTTCTGACTTTTCCCATACAATTGAATTCCCCCGCCCCCCAAATCGAATATGAACTTGCAAAAATGAAAATGACGTGGCAATGAAAATAACGTCGTTTCGATCAAACGACGTGAATATACAAAAATATGTTGAAAAAAAATATTATAACACAAAGTAAATTGGTTAGTAGTTGCAATTAAATTCAAAAATTCAATGCCAAAAGTACAGTAGTCAATTCCTGAATTGACAAGTAATTCCCAACTTTATTACATGGGGGGGTCCATATTTCTCACTCACAAATTCGTGGCTGCCGCAGCCCAAACTGCTCGAGATCCAATTAATTTAATTTAATTTAATTTAATTTCTAAAACTATATTGTTTAATAAGTTTTTGGGTTTACCTGGCTAAGTACTCGTATGATCTACGGTGACGGGTCATTTCTAAGAATGTCAATTGGATCAACCAATCGAGTTTTGGGTCAGTACTATTCAGATTGCGGGCTAATCGAATTTGAATTTTATAGGGTTATAAATTTTGACACATATTAGAAAATGAATTGGTGTATTTAAAAAGAGCAAAATGGATATCTACGGATACACAAAATATTTATATTATGTCTCTATATTAAGTGACAATAATGTATGAATCAAATATATAAAAGGCAACATGAATTCATTGGTCGACATAAAAGTTTCATAATTAATATATGTCTCAATTTGAGAGTAAAGATGGAATTGCAAGTTGTGGTAACTAAAGATTAGTACCATCACACTTTATTGCATTCTTCCCAAATAATAAATTGTTGAGCTTGACGTTAATTTTTATGTCCAACGTTATATTACTTAAATCAAAATTATTATCAGACTACTTAGTGTGAATTCTTCTCAATATTAAATTAAAATACAAATTGATTGGGCCCATCCAATTTGGGTTGGACTATAGATATCGTCCATTGTTAAATTATTTAATTATTTTTAAATAATGAACTTTGGTCAATTAGGTTAGGACTTACTGCAATTTGAGCATAAAATATTTTTCAGTAAAATGAAGTCATATATGTCCTTGATATCTCCTATATATCATAGCATCAAGTAAACTATAAAAATCAGATTAAACTCAAATCTGTATTTGATCAATCATGAACTTACACTAATTTATGTTTAGTGTTTCTTGTATGTATGTATTTATTAAAGTCAATTCTTTATTTTGATCAATCATGAACTTATACTAATTTATTTTTAGTTTTCCTTGTATGTATGTATTTTCAATCGGGACGTAAATAGTAAAGAGTTACGAATTGTGCACATGCCCAGAATGCAATCGAGTCCAATGTGCTTGTGGAGTCGTGGCTATTTAGTTTAAGGATAACATTATATTTTACCAAATTTGTAATTGCAGTATGACTTTTAAAATGTTACAATTACACCATAATCTTGTAGTAATTTGCGATTATAACATTATCAATTTTTTAAACCAGTAAAATAGTGAAGGAAATGAAATAAAATAAAATAAACCAATTTGCGCAGTTTACAAACTTTTGGGTGATAGGGTCAGTAATTTATACCAATTAAGCTTACTACATACATATAGTATTTACTATCTTTGTTAGATTATTTGGTATATATACTATTTCACATGTGAATTTTTACATATCAAAGCAACAAAATAAAAGAGAAGGCTGTAGGTGATAATATAGTTAGTGTTGGATATATTGGCGGACACAATAAGCAGCAATGAGGGGCTATCAAGTTTTAAAAAAATCTTTTTTTATTAGTATAATATCGTCGATTTTTTGATATTTTGTGGGAATTGTTGTGCAAAAGCCCCTAATCATCACAACGAAACATGATAAAAATTATTGCCATAAGATTTTAAACTCGAAATTTAGAATATATAGCCCATACCAATACAAATTTATGCATCTGCTAATGTTGAACTTGTGATTTTGCAATAATGAATACAAGTATACAACAATACAAATGCAACGGATATAAATAAAAAATATAAATGGGACTCGAAGTTCAATCGGTCATTGTGTCTACCAAATAGGAAGGAGTAGTGTGTGCGTGTGTGTGCGCAGTGGCGTAGCCATATTGGAACAAGGGGTATAGTTGTACCCTATTTAAAAGAAAATATTAATATATTATATTATATATAGTATTATTTATTTATGTACCCCTATCTATCACAAATTCAATATTATTTTATGTGTGAAGGAGTCCATTACTAATACTAGCCAATTACTAATACATTAGCTCATTATTAATACTAGTACATTATTCTTCAATTTATATTACAGAATATAGAAATAAACGTAAATACTAGAGCCTATTAAAATTAAATACTAATATTTTAAGACGTACCTCTTTTAGTGTTAATTTAAAATAAAAATAAAAATAGCGTGTTACGTAATTATCTGTCACACGATTCGCACTCCCATATCAAAAATTCTGAATAAGTCCGTGTGTGCAAGATGGAGAGAGAGAGAGGGAGAGTGATTATCTTAGGACATGTGGATAAATGTATGATTAGGAGATATAGGTTTATGTTTCACGCTCCCAACGCCTTTTGAAATGCTTCACCTTTAGGATGCCTAAACAGGAAAAATGGAGAATATAAAAAATGATGAGTTTGAATTTGAGGCCATCATCATTAAATATTCCAACTTTAGTACCTATCTCATCTCTTTCCAATATCCCCATAATAACCTATATCTCTATCATTTCCTCATGCACCACCACCACCCCAACAATCGCCTCCCACTTTCATCATCCTCTTTTTGCATCCTCATCATCTCTTTCTTTTCTTCTTTTCATCGAAATGAAAAATAATTATGGTCACGTGTAGCTCTTTATTTCATAATATCAACTTTACTCATGACTATAATCAATCAATGCAAGCACACTAATTAATATCAACTTTACTCATGACTATAATCAATCAATGCAAGCACATTAATTAATACTAAGCTATCCACATTCCCTTGCCAATGATCAGTTCAAATTTCTTGTATATTCATCTTGCATTGCAAATTCTAGATTCATAAATAGATCCAATGGCACAGAAAGAAAACAAAAAGACTATATAAGATAATACACAAGCTAAACTACACAAAAAAAAGTGTAAACCAATAAAAAAAGAGCAAGAGTTGATCAAGATTTGAAGTGTTTGAGATTGTGTACTAGGATGTTGGATGAGTGGTGAGCCTCTGCAGCTGTATCATGCGCGCATATATCCCATCTCCGTAGTTTTTCAAGAGATGCGAATGGGAGCCTTGCTCAGCCACCTTCCCTTCATCAAGAACTGCGATCACATGTGCGTTTCTAATGGTGGAAAGCCTATGAGCGACGACGACCGTTGTTTTCCCCGCGCAGGCGCGCCCGAGCGCCTCCTGTACGCACCTCTCCGACTCAGCGTCGAGCGCACTCGTGGCCTCGTCCAGCAGCATCACCGCCGCCTTCCTGAGGAAGGCTCGCGCGATGGCGATCCGCTGCTTCTGCCCGCCCGAGAGCTGGCACCCTCGCTCCCCAACGTGCGTCCTGTAGCCGTCGGGCAGCGCTGATATGAACTTGTGCGCGTTGGCCAATGTGGCCGCCTCGACCACCTCCGACTCTGTCGGAGCCGGCTCCCGGCCGTAGGCGATGTTGTCGTAGATCGTGGTGGCGAAGAGGCAGGGCTCTTGCTGCACCAGGGCAATGTGGCGCCTTAGCGACTTCAGGTTGTACTTCCGGATGTCCTTCCCGTCAATGAGGACGCGGCCCGAGGAGGGCTCATAGAACCGGAGGATGAGGGCGAGGACAGAGCTTTTTCCCGAGCCGCTGGGGCCCACGAGGGCGAGCGTCTTGCCAGCCCGGGCGCGGAGGTTGAGGTCCCCGAGGACCGAGACGTGGGGCCGGCTAGGGTAGTAGAAGTCCACATGCTTCAGCTCGATCTCGCCCCTGATGGAGTCCGGGGCGGGGACGCCCTCCGGGTCATCGGGCTCAATTTGAGTCCTGCGGTCCAGGAGGGCAAAGACAGAGCGCATTGCGCGCCCACCCTTGATGAAGTCCGGGGCGAGTGTGAGGGTCTCTGCGGCCCCGTTGGCGGAGACCATGAGGACCATGAAGACGCGGATGGTGCTCGAGAAGTCGGAGATGCCGTGCTTGACGAGCCACGAGGCGTACCAGAGGCCAAGGGCGTAGGAGGCATAGAGGGCGAACTGGGCCAGCCCGTAGCCGGTGCCGGCTATCTGGCCCTTCCAGAAGCAGCGGCGCAGCGGCGGCTCGAGGCTGCTGATGAATAGGCCCACCATCTTCATCTCTGAGTTGAATGCAGCCACAGTTCTCACATTGCTCACTGCTTCCCCTGCTAGCTGTGTGGCCTTGGCATGAGCTGCCTCTAAATCTCCAGAAAATCCACTCATAAACATTTTCTGTAACAATATTGGAATAATGCAAGTTAATACAACATTACTAGGATGAACTAAATTCAAGATTCAATTTTGTTATCATAATATTGGCTATTGCAAGATTGAATTTAGAAAAGCAACCTGTAACACTGTGGCTGCAACCACAACGGGGAAGACGGCAATGAGGACGAGGGCAAGGCGCCATTGCAGTACAAAGCCAGCAGTGCAGGCCACAAGCATAAGGGCAGAGTTCTGCATGATCACAGAGATCCTGTCACCAATGGCTGATCTAACATTGTTGGCGTCTAGAGCCAGCCGTGCTGCAACTCTAGAGCTCTCGTTCTCTTCCTCATCGAACCACGCCATCTCATTCTTCAGCACAGCAGCAAGCATCTTCTCCCTAACGCGTTTGGTCAAGTTCTCCCCCACCACGTCCCAGAAGAGATGCTGCAATGTGTTGAAGATCAGTGCAGCAGATGACACCCCTATCAGAAGGTAGCAGTATTTTGCAATCTGCCTTATCATATAGGCATGATCCGGATTGTAGTAGACGCTAAGCACGGCACTCAGCACGTATGCGAATAGTGCGCTCAGAGAGCCACAGACCACGGACCCTATCGAGCCAACCAAGGCATAGCCCCACTCGGGCGAATTCATCTTTGCTAGCCTCAAGAATGAGCTTGCTTGCTCTTTGAATGCAAGCTTCTCCGCCCTGTAATTGGGATATGCTGCGTCTATCGACATGCTCAAGTCCGAGGTTGAGAAGTCCGACAATCTTCGCGAGTAAGGTGATCTGCCATATGACGAATTCCTAGTGATGATAGGTGAGCTCACAGAGTTTCTTGCACTAGAAGGCCTGAAAAGAAGAAAGAAAAAACCCACAAAATCCAAATGAATTTTTTTAGTACTACTAATATCAAGATTCTGTGACAAAATATATGGGATAAAGCAAAGCACCTTGCACTACTCTTTCTGGCACTGTTGACAGCAGCTTCATGAGCTGCTTCTTGCATTCTGATGAGCTTTGCATACAGACCGTTTTCGCCTTTGGCAATGAGCTCGTCATGTGGCCCGATTTCAGACACGCTGCCCTGCTGCAGCACAGCCACGAGGTCAGCTTTCCGGATGGTGGAAAGGCGATGAGCGATCACTAGTGTAGTCCTCCCAATCATGAAACGATCTAGCGCTTCTTGTACCAGCTTCTCCGATTCGGAATCTAATGCACTAGTTGCCTCATCCAAGAGCAAGATGGCTGGATTCTTGAGCATTGCCCTTGCTATAGCTATTCTCTGCTTCTGTCCACCAGAAAGCTGCAGTCCCCTCTCCCCTACCTGTCATCATCACAACACACAACACACACACACACAAACATCAAGAAGCTTACATCAAATAACAACTTGTCACCCTAATCGATTTTTTCTGTGGTTTTAACTATGTCTGCCTAGATTAAAACCCCATAAATTTTTTATTGAATGGGAATCATTGTTATTAAATTTACCCACACTCTTGTCATGTGCCATAATTAACTAGAGAAATGCTTCTTGTTTTGACACGAGTGGACAGAAATGGACCAACTGCTGCACATGCATTGTCGACAAAAACCATGTTATCATTTTATTTTTTTATGAATGACCAAACAAACACTTCTCACAGTTTTGACTTGATTAAAGAAAAGGTTTTTGATTGTTTTGTTGACCAAACAATCCCATTCAAACATTGGTGTAATAAAAATATAAAAGATAGGACATATGGGATCCTTAACCACATTCACCTCCCATGAATTGAATAATATGCTAGACCAGATAACACACAGGATTGAGGCTTCCGTGCCCACTGCTTCAGGGCACCCTCTTTTACTGACAGTATTTTTACAATAAATGTGATGCTAAGTATGTGATGCAGAGTAGCGGCTACGGATAGCTAAAAATACTCTATGGTTGATACTAACCTGAGTGTCGTAGCCATCTGGAAGCTTGACGACGAATGAATGCGCGTTGGCCACTCTAGAAGCTTCTTCTATTTCGACTAAACTCGCGTCTGGCCTTCCCAACAGTATGTTTTCTTTAATTGTGGTGGCAAATAGTGCCGGTTCTTGGCTCACCAGACCAATTTGCTGCCTCAACCATCTCAACTTTAATGTCTTTATATCATGCCCATCAAGCACAACTTGGCCTAATTAAGTAGTTCCAACCAAATATTCAGTTAAACAAACATAAATTGCACACTTCCATTTCTCCAAAGACACTGCAAAAACTAGTAGATGCAACAAATATGTCCAAAATGTGACAAGATTCAAGTAATGAAACTATAGTTTCTGATCATCACCGGAGGCAGGGTCATAGAATCTCTCAATGAGGGACACCACCGTGCTCTTCCCGGAGCCACTGCTGCCGACCAAGGCGATAGTCTTCCCGGCCGGAACAGTTAGAGAGAAGTTGTTAAGGACTAGATTCTCCGGCCGTGAAGGGTAGGCAAAATCGACATTTCTAAGCTCCATCTGCCCTGTTACGGAATCTAACTCGACCCCGGATTCGTTGTTTCTTTCAACAGCCGGTTTGTGATCGATCATACGGAAGATTTTAGCAGCTGCAACTCTTGCCTTGGCAAATGCAGCCATGCTTGGAGCAGACTGGCCTAAAGCCCTGCACATCAATTCACCCAAAATCAAGATTAATCTAACACATGATCAAATCTTGCAAAGTTGGATTTTTTAAACATAATAAACCAAAATCAAGATTCATTTATACATACAGCCCACCAATCATGACTGCAAACATTGTTGCAATTGCTAGACCTCCATTTGTGTAATGGTGCCTAACCAAATAGCCTCCATACCACAGGAGAAGAGCATAGCAACAAAACACAGTGAAATAAGTAGCTCCCAATCCCATCCCCTTTGAAAATCCACTCTTGTAACCGATCCTCTGGGACACCTTGAGGGCTGCAGAGTACTCCTGCAGCGCCCTCGATTCACCCACGAATGCCAACACTGTCCGAACTTGGACAAGTGTCTGCAACCAGAATCTGGCATCAGAGCTACAAACACAAGGAAAACAAGAACATTCTAGAATATGATGATCTCTTATACCTGTTCAGCAATGTTTCCAGCTTGTGACAGAGCTTCTTGGCTTTTGCCAGAGAGCTTAGCTAGTGTGATTGTGTGAATGGCTCCTATCACAGCTATGAGAGGAACTACAGCAAGAGTGACCAGAGCTAGCTGCCATACTGCAGAGAATCCCACCACAAATCCAGACACAAAGGTTGCCATGTAATGCAAGAAATTCCCCAACTGAAAATTAACTCAAAGTCAATGAGAGGAAAGACAAAAATTTGGAGAAATTCTGAGATGGGATTTCCCACCTTCTCACTAATGGCGTCTTGAACCATCACAGCATCAGTGTTGATAGCGAAAACGACATCGGATGTCCGAACCTCGGTGTCGAAAAACTGAATGTCTTGGTTCAGAGCAGCCTCCAAGTATTTGATCCTCATCTTTGTTGATTGTCTCTCTCCACTCCACATCCAACATGATATCTCTGCAACAAAATCAAAATACCCTTAATTTGAATAATAAAAAAAAAAAAAACTCAAAACATAAAAAAGGGTGTAGTAAAAGGGAATACAATTGTTTACCTGCCCATGAAGATGCCCAGATAGCAGCTCCAACTACAAGAAAGTAAAATGCATACTGCAAATAACCATCAACACACAACAAAAAAACTGTAACTCCACCTCCACTTTCTCTCTCTAGAAAAAATAGTAAATAATCTTCATCCAAAATATTATTGGAAGCAACTCACCTTCAACACCTCCTGCGACATCTTATCGACATTATCGGCATTGGAGCCGAAGGAATTAACGAGATCGGCGAAAAATCTGAGAAACAGAGGCAGGGAGCTGCCATGAACAATCGCGCCAATTGTGCCAATAGTCATTAGCGTGTAATCGAGCCGGTCTGCGAACCGGAAGAGCTCGCGAAACGCGACGGAGGGCGGCGGCGAACTGGGGTTTTCCGGCTCGCCGCCGGCGTCGGGGTCCATTGACGGCGGCGGTCTCTGGTTAGGATTGGCAGCTGACGTTGAAGCGTCGGAGTTGCTATTGAGGTTGGGCGGCGGCGAGGTGTCGGAGTGAGATGATACGACGAGCTCGACGCCTTGCAGTTCGGACCATCTCCACTGCTCCTGCATCGTCTTTATCTCCTCGCCATCTTCTTGTCTCATTTTTCTCTATTTGGCTTCACGCTTACACTTGCATATGATCAGCCCAACACACACACTCTCTCTCTCTCACGCGCACACACGCAGTCACTCGATTGCGATTATGAGAATAATGGTGTTTGCTCCACTCATTTCTTCTTCAAATGGCTGCAATGTCCACACTCTCATCTCTCTCCCTCTCTCTCTCTCTGAGTGTGTGTGTGTGTTTTTATTTATTTATGCTGCTGGATTATTTTTTACTTTTCTGTTATAATACTTTAATTTATATGCATGTGTGTGTTTACAGTTGAAGGTGGTACATAAACTACACATGTAAAAAGAAAAGGAATTTTTACTCCATAACGAGACACTATCATCAAACTTAAAGAAAGAAAGAAAAAAACGCAAGGATCATTTGATAATACAGATCAAAGTTTTGTGTATAAATTTACATATATATATATATATAGGTATATATGAAAATATGTAGTGTTCAGATATACGAATTTTAGTTTACGAAAACGAAACTTTCTATTACAAACAGTTTTCATCTTCACGTGTTCACAAAAAGAAAAAGGAAAAAAAGAAAGATGAAGAAGCATGTTGGTTTTTGTGGAAAAGGAATTAAAAAGCTTGTGTGCATAAAAAGTAAAAACACACACATGAGAGAGAGAGAGAGAGAGAGAGATATGCGTGATGAGGGGAGCATGACGTGATGTGGTGAAGGGGGTGACTCTGGAATTTATGAAAACTTTAGCACCCGACAAATAATACTGTTTGAACTTGAGGGCTTGAGTCACTTTTACCAGACCCAGAATATCTTGTCATGTCTCTACACAGATATAAACTTTTACCTTTTTTTTTTGTTTCACCAATCAAAATTAATTTTCTACCTGTATATATATTATATATATATATAGAATTAATAATTCTTATAAAGACTACGAGGCTAACAATCATCGGATTATTTTTTTAAATTTATACACACGCACTTTTCATTACTCGAATCTCTGACTTACCCGAATCTTCGATCTATTAATTATAGAGAAAACGTACGACCATCTGAGCTATGCTTAGTATATCGAAAGTTTGTTACTCTCGAGTGTTCACTTTGACGTTTTAGTTTGCGAAATTTGTGTTAATAATATATCCTGAGCTTAATACTAGTAACTTAAAACCTCAAAACCTACCAATCAAAAGATGCATTCAGTTTTATTATTTATTCATATAACTATTATAGTTTTTGAAATTTTGTACAAGTGTGACGGCATGAGGAATCTCGCATGTATAAAATAATCGTGGCGATTTTACGAAATTAGGGGATGATAGACGGCTGACTCGCCGTCAACGGATATATATTTTTGTTCCGAAAATTACGAAGCGTCACATTTTTCCTAATTAAATAAGCAAATACAAACTTTACGATTTCTTTTAAAACGTAAATGTTTTTTCTTTTTTCTATTAAAAATAGGTCTAACACATTTTACTTTAGTAGGAAGTCATGGCAGCAATTGATGCAAACTTGTGAATGTTTGCAAAAATATATGTTTAGATACCATGTTTTCACTTAATTGATCATAAATGAGTACAACGTACACTTTAATTTATCATTTGACAATTACTAACAACATTAATAATATAATATTTTTTTAAAGGAATATTGGCTTCTAAATACAAATTTTTTTACTCAGTTCATGAATTATACATAAATTTAAAAATTAGTATGATAATATACTAACTTTCGATTTGTTTTGATTTTAGCACGAAATTAAAATTCCAAAATTTTGAAATGACGTGGAGGCTTGAAAAAGGTGACGTCTCATTGGGATTTAATTACAGATTCATTTCTTTTAGGGTTTAGTGATATAGATTCTTCATCTAGGATAATGAACTTGGAGCGGCACCGATTTGTAATGGTGGTGTGTGGATACAGATAAATAGAGGAGGAGATCGACCGAACCCTATTGTTTGGAGATGTTGGGTTTGAAACCGAGTTGGTGACAACATTATGTTTAAAGGTTGAAGAGCGACATTCCCCCAATTGTTGCAGCGGCGCAATGTCGTCACTCCGAGTTCCTTCATCACACTGTTCAGGCGTCGGTTCTCCCCATCTCCATCAAGTTTTTTCCTTCCGAAGGCGACTGGAAACCAATTTCACATTCAAAGTCTAAGTTGTCCTTCTCCATTCCATACTCCAATTCTTCTTCGTCTTCGGTGATATGTTAATGGCTATCGTCGTTCGCGTCTTCGTTTTCATCCTCCATCTCACATACTTCCTCCTCCATTTCAACTACTTTTTATGAACTTTGGAGTGCCTAAATTTGGATTTTTTTCCTTTCGGAATGAGTTTGACTAAACGATGTTGGTGTTTGGGCGATTTGGTGTTGGTGTTCGGGGTTGTTGTTGATGAGGTTGTGTATCGGGAATAGTGGGCTCGATGTGGATGGGTGCGGTATCAAATTCCGCTTAAAGTTGGGTATGATGATCAATGGTGGTGGATTTGGATTTTTGGGTAGTACTGAGTATGGGGAACGGGTGGTGCAGGATGGTGGAGCAGATTGTTAATTTTCCCAGATGTTTTTGCGAGGATGGGTTGGTGTGAGGATGTTAGATTGGGGGTTGCCTGAATCTGGCGGCGGTTCCGCCATGGCGAATGAGCTGGACGGACAAACGTGAGGGGACAAGAATAGGACTCAAAGACAAACGACAACCCTAACGTCGTCGTTTAACTCCAAAAAACTCCACTTAGTCCAACTTTTGACACGTCAACGCCATTTCATTTAAAAATAATACAACGTTAATTAAAAATTTATGTCTTATTAAAAAGGTGACCGAAAAACCTTTTCATTCTTTGGAAGACATAAGAGTATTCGCATTTCTTTTATAATATGCTTCAATGTTTCAGCTAGCTGTGTTGTTTTACATTCATACAGGTTTTCAGAAGTAAAATATATCTACTTGACAATTTTATGACCTCAATAAATGGTTTGATAGATGTCCTATGGGATCTGAATCATAAACCACAAATTTATTCAGCAACGTGATGAACCACCATAGATCATCATAATCTAAGTTCCAAGAGCCTACACTGATTTCCATTTATACAATATATATTTACTCATTTTAACCATTCCTTATATATACACAATTAATATTATTGCTCACCATTTATGACATGAGCATTGCTGTCATTTAGTCTACATCGGTATTTTTATTTATTTTTTAATATTATTTTTTATTCTAATACTTTGTAAAATTATTATGTGGCCGAAACATGAAATTTACAAATTATATAACAATCAAATTTCAATTTATTTATTTCTTTCGAAAAGCAAACCCCAAAACCTATTTCTTTGTAATTATTTAATTAGTCAGAAGTTTCTTTTACAAGAAGTGTGGAAAATGCATGTATCCAGAAGCTGAATTCCACTCATTATTGTGCAAAAGAATAAGAACAACTAAGATACAATCAATATTCCCACTAAATAGTTTGTCCATAGCGCACCCTTCATCTTTAAGCTTTAAATAAATAATTAATTAATTAATATGTCAGATATTACACCACATACTTCCACCAAAAATTAAAGTTTAAATCAAGCAGCACACCTCCACATAATTCAGTAATATATTTACTTTTTTGCTGTCAGAAAATCATCGCAAAATAAGTAGATTCTTAAAAATTATCACCTTAATTTCTAACTGTTATTTATAAGTTCCTATGATGCAAATTTTGAGATCGAAAGAGTAAACATTACAAAAAAAATACGTGATTTATCGAACACAAATTATCAAGTATCTACCGAGCACTTACCGACCAATTCGGGCAAATTACCAAGCACCTAGCGAGCACCATTACCTCAATGCACAAATATTTCGTAATACTAAAAGTCATATAATTATAATACCTCATATTAGTGGGATGATGGGATCCAAGAACATCTTATAGTTATAACTTAATGCATCTAATTAATTTAATAGTCACGTATTAAATTATTATGATCTAAATCTCAGCATATCTAACCAAGATATTGGATATAGATAGAGCCATACTCCTGTATGAAAATGACCCAATATATAATTTGGCACTTCAATTTTGCAACAAATCCCAAACTATTTTCATTTTTATCAAAAATATCATGCACAAAATTTTTTATCAATATTATCCATGATTTTAATTCATATTTTTAATAAAACGAAAACAGTTAGGGATATAAAATACTATTTTTTTCTTAAAAAAATAGTATATTCCGTATTTATTTAATGGCTTGCCAAGTGGATATTGTTAACTGTAGAGTATTTCTGGCATTTTTAATATCACATGGTAAATTAATCTAAAGATTGATTAATTCAATTAATTAAACAAACCTATATTTAACCAATAAAATAAAATATTAGGAATCCACCCAAATAAGATAACATAATCACATTAAATTTTAGTGCAAATATTATGAGGTTTTTCTCTGTATACAATATATCTTTACTGAACTACAGGGATATTAATGTAAATTCACATTGTGAAGTATTTGTAAAATTATACAAAAATTAGCAGCCTTTTTCACATAAATTCGAGGTGTCACGCTGCTTTAGTCAGGTGCTTTAGATAATTAATTGTAAAGGGAAAAACCTGAAGGAGTCAGCTGTTTTTAAGCTAAAGATTAGTAAAGTTAATTACTTGACCTGTGTTGTCAGCGCAGATTGCATCTATTAAATTTTAATTAATCAGACTGTAACAAGGAAAGTTATTATTCGTATGTGTTACACCAGCTTTTTCCTTTTCTTCTAAAGAACTCCCTATTAATTTTTTAATAAGAGATTTAATATAATTTTATTTTTGCATTCACCTATAAAATTATACTCTATATAATGAAGATTTAATTTAACAAGGAGTGTGTTTTTCTTGCTAAGAAAAATGACGATTGGTCCGTATAAATCGAAAACTGTACGTAATTTTGTGATTACAGAATTACGATACGTACGACTTTAATCTATTATGATTCACTACATGAAATTTGAAACAATTTTAATTAATTTTCTTTTCTTATCATCGATTTTGCTTGTCAAATTATATCGGTAGTAGTCAGTCTAGATCTTAAATCTTAATAATAATACATTACATTTTTTTCGATTAGTCAAGAAAAAATCTCAAACCACAAGTGTGGTGAGTGAAGACCAAAGCAGGCCATCCCAGCTGCTACAAACAACAGAAATCCTAACAAAACCTCAACCAAAGAGCAAGTAAAACAAAACAACAACCGTGGGCATCCACACAAAACAACAGACACCCAACTACAGAACAATAAATTACATACAATTCTATTTATCGACTAAATGAAAAAAATAGTTAATCTTGATTAAGTTTTCAATCATATATACTTGCGAATTGTCAAATATTTTTCTCAAAAATAATGTTGGAAATTTGGAGATGTAGGGTTGATATTCAATGTGAGAGAGAGAGAGAGAGAGAGAGAGTACTGTAACGCAAGTACATCCACATGGAATAAACAGTATTTTTCCTATTAAAGTCGATAGTCATCTTTATTAATTAAAGTCTCGTACTTTTATATATGAAAATTGAGTCCACATATTAATTTGTTTTAAATTGGGCCACCGTTATCTTATTTATAGAAAATTTTAATTAGTACTTTTGCACTGAGTCAGTTTTATCTATAATCTAAACAAAGCATTTTGGCAGTAAAACTCTGTACTTGTTTACATGAAAGGAAGTAAACAAAAATCATTTTCAATATACAAAAAATGCATAAGCTTAATTCCAAAAGTTTATTATACCTTGAAGGATGAGATATCAGCAAAATTATTATAATTATACATGGAATTGGGCCACTTGGCTAAAACTTATAAGTTATAAATTAAAGAATTTATTTGCAATTATGCCATTGTTTAAACATTTATTTGTAATTTAGACATTTTCAATTTTTTGAATGAGATTGAGATTGAAGTTCAAACATTCATGAGAGGTTAAAATTCAAAATTGATTGACGATTTTTAAAATTCATTGTTTAATCTGCCTATCATCAAGCTAATTTTATTGTCGAATGTTTGGATTGAGCAATGTATGAGTTGTGAGTTGGCGTGATAGTGTTAAAGCTTCACAACAATGCGACTGGTAATTTCGAATGTTCAATGACAAAACTGAAAATACGAGACGCATGACAATTTAAACAATGGACTTTGAAAATCCTCAATCAATTTTTATGACATCGTATGGACATTTAAATCTCAACTCTAATTTTGTAAAAAAAAAAATTAGATAGACTCAAATTACAAAAAAAATATGCTGAGATTGGATGCTTAGATTAAACCTAAATGGCTAAATTGCAATAGCCCAAGATTGCGTATTATATTGAAAATACCCCTCTTCAAGATAATGCATTAATAATATTAG
>JAYDZE010088380.1:0-24622 GCA_034509125.1 Monilaria moniliformis
CTCTATGAGACATGCACATTGGCTCTTCAACTGGTTGTTGATCTTTTTGTTAATTTTTATGATACTGTCAGCCCCCTATTGAAGAAAGTATTATCATTATTAGTTAGTTTTATCAAACGTCCTCATCAAAGCCTTGCTGGAATTGGTATTGGTGCTTTTGTTCGTTTAATGAGTAATGCTGGAGAACTATTTTCTGAAGAGAAGTGGTTTGACGTGGTTTTGTCTCTCGAAGAAGTTGCCATGGAAACACTCCCCGACTTTTCTGTTGTGCTCAATGAAGATGATAAAATCAGGGAACGTGAAGAAGATACAAATGGAGATGACCATGATGAATCTACTGGGACAATTAATGACGTGGGTAACTTGAGCAGGCGTCATTTATATGCAGCTATATCCGATGTTAAGTGCCGAGCTGCCATTCAGCTATTGTTAATACAGGTGCATTTACATTACTTTTCAACTTATATTGTGCATCTTTGCTGCAGTTTTTAGCTTTTCTGGCTCATAATTATATCTTTCCTGAACTGGCTGTCTGTGTTCTTCCTCAAGTAGAGGGGCTGGGAATTACCTTGTCGACACAGCAATTAGTATTGCATACTTTAGTTGGAGGACCATCGTAATGTCAGAAGATGGACTAAAAAATAGCATGGAATTGGAAAATCTTAATTGCTTTTTTCATTTTTGTTTTTGTTCTTAGGAACAAGTAAAATGTCCCAAATTACCGCATTTGTAATGAATCATTACCAATATAGAAGCAGTACATTGAAATCTCTTTCTTATAAAAAAGTCTTGTTATGGTGTAAAATTGCTACTAACGGGTTACTTTCTATGGTTGTTGCAGGCGGTTTCAGAGATTTATACCATGTATAGAGCTCAACTATCTGTTAAAAACACTGTTATCCTCTTTGACGCCGTTCATTCTGTTGCCTTTCATGCTCACAAGATAAACAGTGATGCGTCTCTACGGCCAAAGCTGCAAGAACTTGAGTCCATGACGCAATTGCAGGACCCTCCTCTACTCCGCCTTGAGAATGAATCCTATCAAATTTGCCTGACATTTCTACAGAATCTTGTTCTTGATAAGCCTCCTAGTTATGAAGAGTCAGAAGTGGAGTCTCACCTCGTGAACCTCTGTAAGGAGGTCTTGGAATTCTACATTGAAGTTGCATGCTCAGTGCAGACGCCTTATTCATCACTTGATAGGAGGCCCTTGTGGATTATACCCTTAAGTTCTGGAAGGCGTAAAGAATTGGCTGTGCGGGCACCTCTTATCGTTGCAACTCTCCAGGCCATGAGTAGCATAGGACATTCTTCGTTCGAGAAGAACTTGGCTTCCTTCTTCCCCCTGCTTGCAAGCTTAATAAGCTGTGAGCATGGATCCAATGAGGTTCAACTGGCTCTTAGTGATATGCTTAGCTCAACAGTGGGTCCAGTTTTGCTCCGATCATGCTGATCTACATGTCCTGAGAGATGTATGATTATTTTATCTAGAATTTTCAATATTTTTCCTACAGTAATAGTTTAGGAAATATAGCACTATAATGTATCTAGAGTTAGCATGAAATTTTATCAAGTGCTTTGGACAAGTGCAGCAGCAGTTGAGCACGGATAATGTCCAGTTACAGGAGCCCCATAGATGTATGTTTATAATGTTTCGGCTAAATAATAATTTGTCATTGCTGCATATATTTTGAGTTGTTAATTTGTTGCTACTAATCACTGTGAGGTGACTGAGTAACAACATCTCATTGTGTGTTATATGCATTCTTCTTGGAATACTCCATTAGTTTTTTTCTTTTTAGAGTAAAGTGCATTATATATATTATATAGATATGGGTTTATAATTAGTGATGCCGCCGGTTTTGGTTCCAAAAACAATTGGAATCGTAACCGGCCCAACAAGCTAATAGGCGAATTCCGTTTTTGAATCGGAACCTGTGGTTTCGGTTCAAAAATGGTGTGTTATAACCGATTTTAGCCGGCTTCAGTTTCATCCGACGGTTTGCGATTTTTTTTAGTTCAACATGATCAACGTGATAATATAAAAATAAAATACGGAAATTAAAATATATAGAACAATAAGTAATAAGTAAAAATAAAGAATATTTGAATTGATATTGATTTAATAATGAAATAATTACAAATTACAAATTGCTAAGTTTAAGTAATAAACAAACTCCTGACACAAATAATTATAAATTTATAATTACAAGTTTATAGTTGTCCATGGAAATAGAAGAAATGAAAGAGCCAGTAGCTCGCCACGAGACATTATCTCTTATAATGTCTTGTGGCAAGCTATTGACTCTTGTGATTCACCTATTTTCATGAGGATCCATTGCTTACTTCAGAGACATTGAGCGACTAAGGATCCATCCGAAAAGAGAACTAAACCTACTGGGGAGACAATTGAAGAATTAACTTATTGTCAAGGATATCATAAGATGATATTTAGAATTAATGCACAATTTTAATCTAACCTATTAGAACGCATTTAGACAGACACTTATTTGACAGAATCTTCTTGCTAATTAATTATAATAGATGGCTTGCAACTTCCACCACTTCTCCACAACTATCTTAGAATATTTTGGTCTATTCCCTCTTATAAATTGAATATTGTGTGGGTAATAATTTTCTAAGCTGAATAACTGGGGAAGAGAACAGAAAATCTAGAGCACTACACAAGGGGGGATTTCTGTGTGTGTAACTTATATGATTTTGTCATCTTTTGTCATCCACTCCTTTATTTATAGGGGTGGTGGGCTAGGTCAGAAATTTTAACAAGGATTATGACTGAGCCTTCTAATGGGCTTAATTCTTTATATTGAGTTCAACTTACATTAAGTTTATTAATATTAATTGACTCTACTATAAAATTAATATTGCACTGTCCGTCCTAATCTATATTAAGAATATGACTCAATTTTAATTTATTATTTCTCATGTTTAAGATATCCAATATCCATTAATTAATTAAAAGTTGCTGGTAGCTTTAATTTTTTTTTTTCCAAGATTAATCTAGTTCAACAACTTTATTTACTATATTGGAATAAATTCCAACTGCTCAAATTTGTACAATAAATTTCTCTTTCAAACACCTTTTGGGTATATTATCAACTCGGTTCCTCTCGAGACACGATTCTATATAATAACAATCCAAGCACTGTTAGACATTAATTACCACTACCCACGATATTAGGAATTACTTTGGGTTACGAAAACACGCACATATTGATAAATCAAAGCAGTGCATAACCAATACCGTATGCCCAATGTTATTTATAGATTGAGAAAAAAAATCACCAAGACATTCTACTTCATTTACACAACGTATAAGTATGTATCTCCTGCAATCCATTTCAGTGTTATACCACACCAGTGTTATCAGTTGGCCAAGATAGGCACACGAACCTTGGATCGCGACAGCAACCTTTCATGACAAATTGTCCATGTCTATCTAAGTTGAGAATTTAATTTTCTTCTATAAAGAACTGACTGAAAGATCTTTCGTTATCATGAATCAACTATTCAGTCTACAATATAGAAGTAAGATTTGTTTGCTCAATTTATAATTATATGCTTAAGAATAAACATTTATAACCACAAAAAGCAAACCATGTGACAATATTGAATTCTTTTCAATATGTGGGAAATAAGGTTTTTAATAAAAAGTAGTTCAAAGCATGATTTTCAGTATACAAACTCTAACAAAACAAACATTGTTAGAATGAGAACTCTACGATATAGAAGCTTTTAATTTCGAGGCATAATGACGGATTGACATAAGCAAAGATTCGTACTGCACAACCCATGAGGCTCAACCTCTACCATTGCAAATGCTAACCTGTCCTTGTGGCTAGAAATCACAGACTTACGCATCGTATAATTTGATTCCTAACACAGTTGGTTCAGTCTCTTTTTAGGGTGGATTCTCAGTCGCCCAACGTCTCCACAATGACTAATGAAATGACGGATCGAGCACTAGCAGAGGAGGAGCAACTCAGGAACCGAATCCGTGGTAAGAGCAAGCACAACTCAGCAAACGGAATGACGGACCAAGTAATAGTAACTCACATAACTTGAGAGAAATTGGAGCAGAAAAGAGAAGAAATAATAACCGAGGTTTGAGAATGAGGATGAGTGAAGAGAGAAGAGCTCTTGTTAATACAAGAGTTGTGTGTGAATGAGAATGAGGATTAGATGAGGTATTTATAAATCAAATTGGGTGGACAAAAAACAGTTTACAATTGGTCGAAACCGGTGGTTTTATGACGGAAAGACTGTTGCGCTTGAACCCTAGCGTGAGCCCTATGCTCTATGTCTATGGCGCCTCATAATCGGCTGTAAATCGCCGATTTTTGGTTCAATTTTTTCCGAACCATAATCAAACCAACAAAACTGTTTAGCCGGTTCCGATTAGGCATGTTTTTGCCTGTTATGGTTAAAAAAACTTTCAGCATATTCCAAAAATGTCCCCAACTTTCACTTTTTAATCAAATGTTACCAATTTTCAGTGTATTTCCATATAATGTTCTACTAAACAAATTTTTTAACTCAATACATGAAACCAAGTTGTTTTAGCAAAGAATAAGAAGTGTTTATAGTGTTTTGTGTCCTAAACTTTTATTTATTATACAAAGTTAAGGACTCTTTCTGGAATATACTAAAATTTGGGAATACTTTTTTTAAATACGCTATATTTGGGGACATTTTCTATTAATATGCTAAAAGTTAGTGAAACAAAACACTATTAACCTTTCTTTCTTTTTTCTAAACCGATGTCGTTTATGTGTGTAGGTGGAAAAAAAATTCTACCCTCAAGCTATGACAAGATGAATTAGTTTTTCGTCGTCGGGCTTTGTATAGTGAAATATTTTATGAAAAATGTTGAAAGTTAAGAACAGTTGATAAAAATGAAAAGATAAAAAAAAACAATAATTAAAATATTTTTAGGAATACGCTGAAAGTAAGACATAAAACACTATTAACTCTTATTTTATTTAAGTTTAAAATTATGGACATAAAGATACAACACTATTATTGATTTTTTTAAGTTTAAAATTGTGGCTATAAAGGTACAACACTATTATTGGTTTGGAAATAAGGGACTAATGAAAATTTTGGCAGATGAAATACAATGTCTCATAATTATTTGTGTGACATTGTCTCTCACTATTATATCTATTATTTTAATAATATTTTTTATAAAAATAAAATTTGTTACAATATTTTATTACAAAATTAAAATTGAAAAAAAAAAAGATGGAAGTGAGACACCATGTATGGTACACTGAATTTGAGGTGAAATTTTGGGGGTTATGTTTAGAATCATTGTAGTAAATAAAATTGAAATTTGATGTGTAGTCTAAAATGAGGAGTTCTCATTTATTCAAAATTGGACTGGGACCTGGCTCATCTATCATAAATAGGAATCAATACAGGCATTAATATAGGGTAGTCTATTAAAATAATATATGTCTGTATTTGCATAATATATCATCATTAAATGTTCATCAAAATTTCCGAAACATCCATAAATAAGTAGAATTAAAAAATGTAGCCGACAATAAATGATTAATGGACGTTCATCCAATTAAAATATAGTTGGTGCCGCAATTCTTCTAACCCAAATAGGGGGTTGGGCCCAAACACCGTGTCTGCTTTACTTTATTTACTTTCATTTTTTTGTGCGGCCGTAATTATTAGTTAATTAATTAGTACTCTCTTAGTTGGGTATTTAGTAATCAAATTAGAATTTATTTAGGATAGACCTAAATACATACATAGTATCCTTAAGATTGGACAATAAGTTATTTGAAAACATCTGCTACACTACTTCTTTTTTTTTTTCTTTTTTTTCTTTTCTCAAAAAAGAAAAGAGTGTCTGAATGTTAAATGATCAGAACTGAAGAGGTCCAAAAGATAAGTTTGTGTATTTTCTAACTTTTACATGGTTGAAAGAGGTTGTACATCTAATTTTGGGAAGTTAGATTAGATGGTTTAATTAAGTGTATAATATTATTCAATACTATATGCGCATATTACAATTTCTTCTAAGAATAATGATAAATTTACATAAATTGTATATATATATAAATATAATATAATTGAAGTGTTAAAATCGAAATGTAATACATCTTTGGATCAATTCAATCTTAGACAATCTCAGACAATTTAATCTTGGCAACCGAACACTAGTATATAATGTGCTACATAATAACATAATATAGTAATAGTGAATAATACGTTAAATAATATAATATAATAACACTGTAGAAATAATAATATTATATTCTGAACTAACACTATAAAAATAGATTATGATATAGTATTCATATCCTTAATTATAAATTTTATAATGTTTGTTTTGTATAAGAAGTAATAGTTTTTTCATTTTTGAATGATATTTAATTGTAATTATTAAGATGAATAATTTAGTTAACACACTATAGTGCATTACATAATTTTATTATATCTAATAAATTTATATTGACATTAGTAATATGAATAGGTTGATTAACACACTACATTGTTTTGTAATTCTACTTATTATTCTTTATAATAACGTTCAACTCGGTTGCCCTCCATATTATTTATAGCTCTGACTAAAAAAAATAAATCTAAACAAGTCTTAAATAAATTGTAACAAAACAACTAAGAGGTTACTACTATATGACGAGAGAGAGAAACTGTTACAAAAGAAAATTGCAACCACATTTATGTTTTGAAATTAAATGTTAATCTTCATTTATAATTAAATGTTAATCTTCATTTATAAGAGTTTCATTAGTGTTTTTAAAATAAATTCAAATTCAAAATTTTATTATTTCAAATTAGTTAACCATTTTAGATAAATATTTAAATAAAATTCACATTAAGGAAAGATTAAATATTTTCCTTTTGAAATTGATTTTTGAAAATTATGAAAAATAAAAAAATTGACCCAATTATATAAATTTTTAATTGTCCCAATTAAAAAACTGCTAATTAATATGTCCAGATTTAGATATCTGGTTGCTTGGTTTCTCCTATGCGCTATGTAAATATTCAGCAGGCTTTTGTCTCATACTAATTCTAAATAAAGTGTTTAATTATTTTATAAGATAGTCTAATATGGCATAAGCACCTTAAACATTTACCTGGTATTATATCTGCAACGTACCATAGTATCATGTAAACTGAAATAATAAAAAAATTAAGATTCAGTAGATAATATTCCATATATATAATATAATATAGCAAAACGCTAAATGCACATGATAAGTATATACATAATGACATAATGATTTTTTTTTTTCATTTAACTATTTTATGAACGAGTAGTGATAAATTTATAAATACATAATTGGATAATTTTGCCATTTTGATATGTAATTCAAAATTAAGGATTTAATCCATTTTAATTGGATTTGTGTTTTACATAAATAGCCTTATCGGTAAGTTAAGGTAGAAATATATATTTATAGTTCAAACTTAAATTTAAAATATTTCCTTATTTACAAAATATGCATATCTTTTCCATAATTAAATACATGTCTTCCGTGAGTTGATCATGGTGTGAGAAAATGCTAACTTCAAATTATTTTTCTTCTTTATTTTTTTTGTTTCAGAAATTATATGTTTCAACAAATAATAAAATATTTAATATGCATATCAAAATAGAAATCATGAAAAGAACTCAAATTTGATATATGATTTATAAAAATAGATTTAAAATAATAAATATATTCGAATTTAAAATCTGAAAAAAAAACTTTTTAAGTTTGTTGATAAAAAATTTATCGAAATTAAATTTTATTCATATTATAATAGAGAAACAACAAATATATAACAATACTTCATTCTAAAATCCATGAGAAAATATAATATAAAATACTATTACATCATTTATTTTTTGTATAAATTAAATTTGGAATAATTACCAACAATTAATTGTGAATGTGATACCTATTTCATAATTTTTCTAACACTCATTTGAATAAAATTTTAGGTGTGAAAGATACACATGCACGGTTTCAATAGTTAGTCAAAATCTCATATTTTATATTTAATTATTTTGGTAATATCTAATACCAAAAGATTTTATTTGCCACCAAAAAAGAAAAATATTTTGTTAATTCATAAAGATTTGATATGAAGATTTATATACCATAATTCATAGATTGTATAAATGGAAAAAATCATTTACAACTTTCAATTGATATTTGCCAAAATATAGTAGAGGGTAATTTAGTAAGGGAATAATATTATTAATAATAAAACCGGTTTAAATAAAACTGATCCGATTCAATTTAAAATTTAAGAGCATTATGTATATACAATTTATGTAAAGTTATCTTATGCTAACAAATACATGTCATTATAACATACCTAAATAAATATTGAATGTCACCACAATATAAATCAGCAACAAGTGCTAAGCTTGGTCCAGGTCGTAGATGTTCATTTCGGTGAATTTCAAGAAACAACTACAAAAATACGGAGTAAGAAAAATTTCCCCTTCAAAAAGAGTAAGAAAATTTACATGACTATATTAAATATTCTGCTAAAATTATTTAATTATGCTAATTTCTTAGGATTTGATGGGCCAATTGTCAGGCCTTGGCTTTAATAGTTTGGTTTGCTATTTCTAAAATCAAATAATATAGATTGATTAATTTCATAAGAATTGACATAATCATATATAGACTAACCACAAAAATAGTAAATTAATTTGTTAGGGCTTGTTTGTTTTGTAGGATTCTATCATGAAAAAAGTAATTAGATTTCTAATTTTTAAATTTTTGTGTTTGTTTGATTTTTTCTATCTAACAAGAAAAAATAATAAGAATCTTGAAAAAAAATAGTGTAACTTTCTGAGACTCTTTTTCTCTAATTTTTTTGAAGTATATACTTTTTTCTAGTTTAAGGGTTCTTAATACTATTTTTAATATTCTATTAAAATACAATCTATAATTATAATAATGATAATAAATAGAGTTATTATTATTATAATAAATATTATTTTATTATGTATTATTATTGTTATTATTATTACTATCAACTAATAACTTATTAAGCAAATCTTAATGTAATTTCTAAAAAATTGGATTATACTTAATTATAGTAATAATAACTATAATAATAATAATAATAATAATAATAATAATAATTGTTGTTATTTATTATTATTATTATTATTATTATTATTATTATTATTACTATTGTTTTCTCAATTAATAATTTAATTAAGAAAATATTGTTATAGTTATTAAATTTAATTAATCAATATAAGTCTAAAATCTTAAAAAATTTCCTTATCAAACACATATAAATAATCTATCAGAAATTATATTTTCAAGAATCATATTTCTTAACAACATTTCTTTTAAACAAACGAGTCTCTATTTCAAAAATCGACCCATCAAAAATTAGTTAGCAAAACATAATTACTTATAACAACAATTAAAATAGCTAACCCAAGGCCAAGCCTTATCAATATTTCTGAACGTGGAACTTTATTATTTCAATAAATCAATCTGACATTGGCGATTGGCGAAGTTAAGAAATACCAAGCACGTGTGAAGGAAAAGTGAATTGTTTCGTATTTATGAATTTATTATATCACTTTTTGGTATTTTCTTTATTATTAGTCTACTGCTATAATTAGTACTCCCTCCATCCCAATTCAGATGACCCATTTGGGTTTCAGCACGGTATTTTATAAGCTTTTAATTAGGAAATTTAAGTGGAGAGGAAGAAGTTGGTGGATGAATTAATAAGGAGAGAGAAATGAGAAGGGGAGGGAAAGAGTTGTTAGATAAATTAATGAATAGAGAGAAAAAACTATTAATTAATGCAATAAAGTGGGATTAGATGTCCCTTATTATTTTCTAATTTTTTGACATATTAGGAAATGAGTCATCTGAATTGGGACAAACCGAAAAGGAAAGTGGGTCATCTGAATCGGGACGGAGGGAGTATTTTTCAATTTCATGCAAAAACCACCAACCACATGACTTTTTTTTTTTCCTTCCTAAAAATGCGGCAAAGAAGTCTTGCCGCTTTTCACACGCATGCATTCACGCACCGTATATATGTCAACGATGGGTAGATTGGAAAATAGGTAATCCATTTTCACATTGAATATTTTATATTATCAGAAAAATAGGTAAAACGACTAGTTCGATCATATTGTTTGCACAAAATATTAATGATTTTTTTTTTTAATTTATAACATTCTGAATATTCCATTTAATTTCGATTTTGACTTTTTAATTGTACATGCAACATGATATGTAAAATGAACGAACAACACTACAATGACAAAACATACGACTAATTCGATCATATTGTTTACACAAAATATCAATGTTTTTTTTTTAAAAAATTTGTAACATTATGAATATTCCATTTAAGTTTGATTTTGAGCTTTGAATTATACATGCAGCCTGATATGTAAAATGAAACAAACAACAATACAATGGTAAAAATATAGGGGATGTTCGATTACACTAGATTAAATTGATCCGAGATTGAATATGTATAAAAAAAAGACCAAGACTCAAAAGCTAAGACTATTTCTACATGACATTGTCACATTAAATACCAAGCTGAATCCACTCAATTAAATAACATTCGTAAAACTAAACTTATATAATATATTCAACCAAATACCCTTGTATAGAAATCAACAGATATAAATTCATAAACATGTAAAGTATTGAATCATGTAAGTTTTTGAAAAATCCTTTCTCTTTTTGCATTTAAGCTTTTTTAATTGTTGGGCGGGTATATTGATTTTTTTTATTGAATAATTTACCATATATATATATATTGTTTAAAAATTCTCATAAATATTTTAAAATTTTATATTCACATAAGAAATGTATAAAATGTTCCACTGACGGGAAGTAAGATGTAAAGATTATGACAACATCGAGAAGCCCATCCTTTTTCTTTCAATCAGACCAAAATTGTTATAGAATTTAAATTCGAAGGAAATATAATTGACTTGTTGTTCCAATTTAATGGGATCCTGGATTCACCCGAATCTGAGGCTATAGTGAGAAAAATGGTGGTCGGTGTATAAAGTCATCGCCCTAACTTATCTATAAACCTGTTAACTTACTCTAGCAATGGAGGCGGATATCATGCCAATTGAGGTCTTCACTGACTCTATTCTCGCGGCCAGAACCATGGCGGATGAGGCAGCTGACAAGGAATTGCTCCCGGATGCAGTAGCGGAGGTCTTAGAAGTTGCACGAACAAATATGCTCATAGGAGTTCGGCAAATGTATCGTTCCGCCAATCGTGCGGCGCATCTGCTTGCTAGTTTTGCTAGGAACTCCGAAATCACTCAGGAGTGGCGTGAGAACTATCCTTCATTCTTACGAGATGTAACAAACGTTGATCTTATGGAATGAACTTTTCTTTTGATGTCAAAAAAAAAAAAAACCTGTTAACTGAGTTGAAATAATTGGGCTAAAAGCTATGACTACATAGGGCCCAATTTTATGTAGTTCTTTTTGTTTTTCCTGTTAATATTTTAATGCAGGTTTTGTGTTGGGCTTAATAGAGAAATCGAATCATTGGGCCATAAACAAAAGCCGAATTTTCTCTCTCTATCCTCTTACGTCAGAGTTGCGCCACCACCAAGGAGGGGCGAAGCCGCCGCGCCACCACCAGGTTCCGATCGAACTAATTTTATTATCTGTTTTCTGAAAATCTGCATTTTCTAATAGTTATTGATGTAATTTTGGCATTTCGTCGGCTGTTTACTGTGTTGGTGCTCATTTCCAGTTCGATCACTTCGTTCAACTTGTTCATTCCATGAAAGGTAGTGAAGTCTATTTCGATTTGTAGTAGATTTTCATCTTGTTGAATACGACAAAAATAAAATTATTTCTGATTTTATTATTCGAATTAGTTCTTCTGGATGATTGTTGATTTTGGCTGTGGAGGAGATGAGTCTCATCAGAGTATTGCAGTAGTATCTATTTATGTTCGTGGTTATGACTGTTTTCAATCATTATTCTTAGTGATTTGAACTTTGATAGTTGAAATTAGGATGTAAAATTGAGATTTTCAGCTAATGTGTATAATGTTATTTAATTTTTGTTATAGGCCATGGCTGGTCCATTGCTGGACAAGAAGGCTGTTTAGAAGCGTGTGAAGAAGTTCAAGAGGCATCACATCGATCGCTTTTTCTCTGTCAAGGTTGTTACCTTCTCCACTTTATTTGGGAGACTGTACCAATGCATTTGCACAATTTAGTTTAGTCTATGTTATGATTGCTATATCAGAACTTTTGTTGGCTATTAATGTAATTCCATCTATATAGTACTATAAGCTAAATAAAATAATGCTATTAAATCTGCTAGGATTGTTTATGATTGGTATATGGGGCTAGTTTTATGCTGGCTGCTGTCTATTGTTCTAACTTTGATTATCTTGTTGCAGACAAACGCTGGCATAGGCCGAATGGAATTGATTCCCGTGTTAGGAGGAATACCAAAGGATGCACCCTCATGCTGAACATTGGCTATGGCTCGGGCAAGAGGACCTGTCATTATCTCCCCAACCGATTCAAGAAGTTTGTGGTGCACAAAGTCAGGGAGCTTGAAATTTTGATGATGCACAATAGGTCTGGATCATGTATGACTATGACAATATGCAAGGCTAATTAATCTTCCTTCTTGCATCATACGTTTTGGCTTACAATACATTCATTTATTTCTGCAACAGGATATACTGTGCTGAGGTCGTGCACAATGTCTCTACCAAGAAACAAAAGGACATTGTCAAGAGGGCTGCCCAATTGGAAGTCGTTGTAAGAGGACGAGTAAGTTTTCGTGCATAAGATGTGTCTTTTCTATGACTTGAGTATTAGATAGTAATCTAATGATTGAAAGATGGCAAAATTGGTTAAGTAAAATCATTTTCGGTTCAACATGTTCTACAGTCTGCCATGTCTGATACATAGCAAGCTATCCCTTTTTAGATTTGCAATGACATTTTTGGCTTCTGAGCATGTTTAGGTCCTTGGAAAATCCAATTCTTTCCAATGATGAGAAAATACACTAATTCTAGCAAATTCTGACAGCTATTGGTTCTTGGAAGTAGAGTAATTACTATTTCCTGTTGTGATTTTGTGTATATATTATTTATTATTCTGAAGCTTGATAAATTTGTTACAACTCTTGAATATGTTTCCACATAAATGGTGATCAAATGTGCAAATTTGTGTATCTGTTTGTATTTTATCTTCAATGTGTATCTATTTCTGCTTAAGGTTTAGAAATTAGGAAGTTAGTAAGCTAGCCATTTGATTGTTTTCCAGGAGTAACTAAACATGACTAATGTAGTTGGTGCAATGTAATTATGTTTAATAGCTTTATATTTGGCATTGTAATTAAAGCACAAGTTATGGCAACTTAAATGGGTCGTAATGACCTACCTACTGATGGAAGTAGTTTCGTGAAATCGGTACATAGGTGATTATGTTGGCCTGATTTTCTTCTCCAAAGTTATTACTCCACATGATAATACAAACATTGCGTTATTGCTGTACTGTAATTTGACTTTGTCTAATACTGTACTTGACAACTTAAATTTAAATAACTTAATCACAGCCATTTTTTTCACTATATTAGTCCAAACTTATTACTGCAATGTAATTGGATGGACGAGCTTTAACATGTTGGTGATGACCAATTTGGTTTTCAAGTTTTTCTTTATTCATGTATAATGCTCTCGAGATAAAAACTAATGCTTTTAAAATGAACACTTCTAAATTTCGATGATCCAAATATCATCGAAAGTCTATGGTGAATAAACATTTCATGGAAAGGAAGAAATAGTTCTCACTTTTAAACAAGATGCGGTGACAACAACTTAGAGGAGGATGCGGAAGGGGAGAGAGAGAGAGAGAGAGAGAGAGAGACTTAATCGGACTTCTACCAAGTTATTGGTTGGAATCTTTTGCGTCTAATAAATATATATTTGGAGTTGGGGATTAGTCATCCCCCAAAGAATAAATCCATTTATGCATAATATGTATACATATAATACCCCTATAAATTGAATTGGATCGATCCGGTTAGATTTTAGGTAGTTCGATTATTAATGATTTTATATAATTCCTTCTATACCCTTTTTATTATTAAGGAAAAAATAAATTTAATATCCACTTCATTTATAGAAGGAATCATATAATGAAATGGACACAAATCAGCAACAAGATTGCAGCGAGTCAATCGATTCCAATATAGCCTATGAATTAAGGTTTGCGAAAGTCTAAGGCCATCCTTATTCCTTAACCAACAACAACTTTATTTTCAATTGGCACACTAGCATTTTTACCATTCAGTCACAAATCAATCATAACATCCACAATAATAATAATAATAATAATAATAATAATAATAATAATAATAATAATAATAATAATAATAATAATAATAATAATAACCCACAAAATCCATATTCTAGCCCAAAAAATTCAGCAACAACTTCATTTTTTTTTCATTTCATCTTTTTTTATTATTCTTCAATTTTATATATTTATTTTAATTGTGATATTTGTAAAATCAAAATAAATGACTACAAATTTAAAAATTACTTATTAAATTCTAAAAACTATTTGATTAAAATTTCTAAATTACATTAATTAAATATAAAAAATGACATAATTTATATTTCTACAATTATATAAATAAACTACATGAAATAGTATTGTGGATATTTATACTATTAATTTAATTTTGGATTCGGAATTTCTTTTTTTCTAATCATTTTAATTTACAATGCAAAGGAACTTTACTTTATTTGGTTGGTTTGCAAAGTTGGTCATACTTGTTCCACTAAGGCCTCTAGTTGTTTATTAATTTATTGTTATTTTCTATTTTTATTTTGTTGAATGAATTTTGAATAAAATTTCAGACGCAATATAGATGTATTAAATTTTTTTTCATAAAGTTTCGTATTGATATATAAACTTAAAAAATTAAAAAGGCAATCAAAGAAATAAAAAACTGAAAAAGACAAAAAATGGAAAAAGAAACGAAAAAAGCTATGGGAATAATGTGAAAGGAAGAAAAAACCTAGTCACTTAAGATATTATTAAGTTATGTAATTTAAAATATAGAACAAAACTTTGCATTGACATTGTATTCCCCGTCCAAAATAAAGACAAAACTTTTATCACATATAGCTATAATAAGGAGCAATTATATTGTTTAAAGAATATAATATTTTACCAATTCACATGCCGTATTTTAAATATGGACTATTGTAAAATTATAGTATTAATCTTTTTCAAAGAAATAAAATTTGATTTTATATATTAAAGGTTATTTTTTATTAAAATTACTTTTTCGGCGGCGGCCGGATACTCTCAGTGGGGCAGTCAGCCGCGCCCTCGGCTAGAAACAAAGCAGTCCCTTGCCGTTATCTCCCAGCAATGCGGTTGCGTTGCGGCCGTCGCAACCACGCTAACGCGGTTGCGTTAAGGATGCCTTGAGAGTCAAAATATAATTCAACAACTTACTTCACAGTAGCATTTAACTTTTAGAAGCATTTACCTAGCATGAAACACATACACGTCTACTTTTCTAATTAATATATATATATATATATATATATGATCACACTATACTCAAACCACCCCCATATGTATAAATAAGATTAAAATAAAAAACTAACGGCTCAGATTATCAAAAAACGTGTGTCATTATATAATTACGGGAATGTCATTATAAGGACAAAAAAGTAAAAAACAAAAATTCGACGGATTTTAATTATGGGTAGTTTCCGTGATTTACTCCACTAAATCTCCTACAATCTATATTCAGATCCGATTTTTAAGGTATGTGGTTAATTTGGTATATTTTTGCAGCAATTATTATGAATATATACCGAGAATTTAGGGATTGCCGAGATTTTCGCTAAGATTATTCAAAGTCTTCGTATGATGATATATATTAAATGTTATGATAATTTGCATTCAACGTTATGATGCAGTATATATTTACAAATTCAAAAATATACTGCATCATAATGTTGAATGTAAATCATCATATCGTTGAACGAAAATCATCATAAAGTTGAATGTAAATCATTATACGAAGACTTTGAAGAATCTTCGGCGCATTAGTTTTGGAAATGTCCGAGATTTACAGCATAAAATCTTGAACACGTTCCTAATCATGATATTGTCTGAATGTGACCTTTATAATTTATATGATGATATAGTGTAAACCAAATGATGATATTGAACTACTTGTATGATGTCATCACATAGTTGTATGAGTATCATTACATGTGAGTCAAACATATCATCATAAGATAAATATCGGTTATGCGATTTCTTTTCTAAAAAAAGGAGTTAAAATAGGTAATATATAAAAGATACCATATCAATAATATCCGAAAAATTATGAGATAAAAAAACATGATCTTATTAAAATTACTATTATGACCTTTGCGTAATTGAAAAAATTAATATGTTAATTTTCAACAATGCCATGTGTTCTATTATGAGTCATTAGATAGAAAAAATTAATATGTTAATTTCGGCAGCGGCCGGATACCTGCAGTGGAGCATTCAGCCGCGCCCTCGGCTAGAAACACAGTCGTCCCTCACCGTCATCTCCAAGCAACGCGGTTGCGTTGCGGCCGCCGCAGCCACGCAAACGCGGCTACGTTAAGGATGCCCGATAGTCAAAAAATAATTCAACAACTTACCTCACAGGAGCATTTAACTTTTAGAAGCATTTACCTAGCATGAAACACCTACACGTCTACTTTTTTAATATATATATATATATATATATATTAATTTGTCAAATTACTGTAATTAGTTATATTAATTTATGAGAAAAATTAATAGTTATAATGAATTTCTAATTTTAATAATTTTATAAAATTATTAAAATATTCTATTGTGCGTAAACATATTGTGTATAAACAGCACTATCCAATTGCGTCAATCGAACAAACTTAATAATTCAGTCAATACGTGCGTGTCAGCCCAAACGTTTCAAAATTCCAACAACATCACATTTAGAATTAGAATTAAACGTGTATTATACCATTTTATTCGGCCAAGAAAGATTCATTCGTGATGTCCAGGAAATTTGTCGACGAAAAGTCGAAGATTTCTACTAATATTATTTTATTTTATTTGAATCTTGATTTCTTCTTTGCACCCTTCCAAGTCTCAAGAATCAACTTTTTAGAAAGAAAAAAAAAAGTTTGTGGGTGCAACTAGTTTCTCAATAAACAAATTTATAAAAACCCCCCTTTATTTTCTAAATATTTTTAGGGTTTATTTCCGTTGGAATAACGTAATTTAAATATATTAGACGGTGTTGGTGGGGAGTATTTATTACTGCATGAACATTTTGATATCATTACTAGTTATGACCATAAGAACTTAAGAAGGGATATGAAAAAAGTAAGACCAAAGTTGCTGGCAAATTTAAATTTGCAAAAAGCATACTACTTGTAGTAAAGGGGAGTGTAATTTTCCCGCTCATTTAATTGTAACATGTGCAATTGATTTTAATTATTTAGGTTAGGTTTGTAACATAAAATCAAATCTTGAACATTTAAAGCACTTTGGACTTTAAAGTATTTAAAGTTACGTGTAATTACAAATGAATATGGTACCCCCAAAAATAATACTTGCACCAAAGTTTTCAGCCAATAAATATTCTAATTAATCCAATTTCTTGAGTTGTGCAGTTGGGATTGGGATCGAGAGATGTGACTTGGTATAACATTACATAAATATTATATATGGTACATTTACATATCTAGAGAATCGTATATAATGAGATTGTAGGTAGTAAATCTAGTTACATGACAATTTATATAACACTATCATATTATCGAAAATGATTGTTAGTATATTCATTTAAAGGTGGATGATATTTTTCAAAATTTTCAATTATTATCATTACTACTAATATGATTTGATTTTTTGCTATTATATAATGAATGAAGTAGATGATCCAAAGGGCCGGGAAGTGCAAATCGAATTACAAGCACTCATTTACTTATTTAAATTCAACAAGGCAATTGAAATCGAAGAGAACACGACTTCACAACATTGGAAATCCACAATATTTATTTGAAAATCGATACGAGCTTGACACGTGGAATGGACAAACTGAGTGGGGTTTCAACCATATTGAATTTGATTTCGATATATATATATATATATAGAAATACCTTCGAGAAAATACAATTTATGTTATTTGAAATAATCAATTACACATACATATATACACAACGATAGACAAAAAGGGTGATAAAATTATAATTCAAATATTGTAACATTCAACAAATTCACATAATATATCACATATTATTACATTTTTATTACGACTGAATAAGAATTGTAAATCTACATTAAATATATGTAATTTATATTTCATATATCATTTTTTCAAACGATAACATGATGAAAAAACTCTTATATACTAATCAATACAATTCATTCACATTCAAATACTTTAGTTTCAGCACTTCACATTATATCGGATATATTAAGGACCATTCACTTACATGATAAATTAGATCGATAAAATTTATAATGAAGCATTTGTAAAATTAACTAATCAAACAAGTTAAAAATAAATCAGTTCATCAAAATAAGTAATAGATCAAATTATATTATTTTTATTTATCTGTCTTATTACCTAAAACAGACGCACGTATTGAAGGTGTGAGGTTGATGCATGCGATATGTTTGGTGGAAATTGCTGTAGTATTTATGAAGTCATAACAGTTGCAAAAACTAAGAAACTTGTGTGGCCACATGATCTTTCACCAACTAAGCTGTTTTCCACATTCATACATCATGTCCAAACTAGCAAAAACACTCTGTCCTATTTAATTATATATATATATATATATATCGTTCATTTCTGGGCAATTCCTGTGCACAGCTACACATGCTCCCTTGCAAACTCTACAGTGAATAGTCTGAAAATATTTATCTCTCACTGCACATAAATTTGGGCTCTGCATATTTCTCAAAGAGAAAAACTTTGGTGAGTCTGAGCACATACTCTCCATTTTATTGGGATGATTATGAGATTACTAGGATGATTAGATTATAATTAACTGAATAATAATTACTTAAGTGATAATTAACTTATTAATTGATAATTACAGTGGTTCACGCGTGCATGAGACTCATTAGTTCAAAATTGGCAAACTATATTGTGATTTATGGTAATGTTTTATTCATATGTATTTTATGTATTATATAGTATGTGAGACGAATGAGTACGTGATTAATTAAAGATAAGACAATAAATGTGATCATGTGACGAAAAGCATCGAAACTGATGGTTAGGGATGGGATGGATGATCGCGATCAAGACATGAAATTCCAACTGCAACTGTACCTATATATAATTTTAAAAAATGTCTCTTCTCCAGATTTTTTTTGTAAACTCTAATGCACAATCAACATTTTATTTTATACTTATATATCCTGGTCTTATATATAATTCTAGTCTCAATCGATTATATCGTATATTGGTTAATTAAAGTGAATCACTTATGTCGTGTAGGACTCGGGGGCAGTCTAGTTGAGGGCTGCCCATTTATTATTTGAAATTAAAAGTTATGACTATGAACCAGCAACTCGAAAATTAACCCAATTCAACACTTATCATAATTAAAAAAGAAAAAGAAAATTGGAAATCTCATAGTCCACATTGAATAGTGGCTACAAGTTATCGTCATATAAAAAGAGGGTCCTATTTTCCATTTATATTTGATATATAATTGATATTTGATCAATTTATATATCAAGCACAATTATACTAAACTAAAGCAAACTATAAATCAAATTGATTGTAACGCCGGTGGTCCGCTCTCAATAATATCCATCACATTCAAAATCTTAAAACCTTCACATGCCATGTCACGCATAACGCTGCAAAAGTGGCAGACAAACTTAAGAGATAATATATCTACTCGACATTTAATTAATTTTCTTCTTCCACAAATTATATAAACACATAAATAATGAGCTGTTAATTATATATATTTAAGAGTCACATGTATGAGAAAAATTCAAAAAATCAAAAAATTGTCATTCTGAATCTGTGTGGGATGATTATTAACCCACGCCTTTTTATTTCTACTATCCTCAATATTCATATGCTCCGATTTTCCATTATTCTCCACTTTTTCGTCCTCACCAACTTCGAACACGCCTTGGACATATTTCTCAACGTCAATTTCCTTATTCCCATCCATATCCTCAACGTCCGTCGGCTCCGGAATAAACGGCGGCCGGGGCATTTTCGTAATTGAGTCCCAATCAACTGCCTTAAAAAATTCGTGGCCCTTGATTTCCTGGACAGAAATCCTCTTTCTCGGATCCTTCTCGAGTAATTTCCCGATCAAGTCCCTTAACGGCGTCGATTCCCCCGTCAGATCCGGGGCGCGGGTTATGATCCGGTAGAACGTCTCCTTCCGGTTGGCGCCACGGAACGGCGTCGTGCTGTAGAGCATCTCGTATAGCATGACGCCCAAGCACCACCAGTCGACGGCGAAGTCGTGGCCGTCGCCGAGGATGATCTCCGGCGCCACGTACTCCTCCGTGCCGACGAACGAGTTCGACTTCTCCACCGAGTCCGACTCGGTTTCCTCCCGATGAACCGAGTCGACCGGCGAGATCCCCGAGTCGCGGCGTCTCATCGAGAAACCGAATATCTTTCTCTTCTTCGGCTTCTTCACTTGCAGCTTCGATTCGGAGGAGACTGAACGGTTTTCTGGAGATATCGGAGCGAGTTTGGTTGACAGATCGAAATCTACCAGCATTAAATGCCCGCTCTCCTGAATCATCACATTTTCTGGCTTTAAATCTCGGTAAACCACGCCTAAATTGTGCAGATACTCCAAAGCCAGCACCAGCTCAGCCGCATAAAATCTGAAATCGCGATTCAAAAATAAATAAATGGATAGTTCAACAATGCGAAATCGACGACGCTCGGAAATTGAAATCGTTAATTCCTAGAGAGATTAATCTACCTGATGATGTCATCGGAGAACATTTTTTCAGTTTGTTTCTTCCTCAAACAATGCAGATCGCGGCCGGAGCAGTAATCGATTGCATATCCGACGATCTTATCAGTAACCAAAACTCCGTGAAGTCTCGGCAGCAGAGGATGGTGAAACGATGCCAACACTTCTCGTTCAAAGCAGATTCTCCGGTACTCGCCGCCGTCGCCGGCGCTCGAAATCTTCTTCTTCTCGACGGAGGATCGTAGAATTGCTTTGAGCGCGAGCAATTCTCCACTTTCCGTCTGAACGAGGAACACGACGCCTTTAGCGCCCCGTCCGAGCGGCGATATCACCTTTAGATTCTTCAAGTCCAGCGCAAGCGTTCCATTTCCGCCGTGGCAATTGCCGTCGTGCATGGCGGAGGTTTCCAGCAACCAGCTGCGAGCAATTGTGTCAAAAATCACACAAATTAGTAGCCGTTATTTGGTGAAAGAGAGAGAGAGATACTGCAGAGAATCGTAATTGAGCTGCGGAAAATTCGTCAGGTTGATTTTGTTCGAATTAGAATTTGTATCTGACTAGCTCCATATAATATATCTATATATATATATATATACAGAGAGAGAGACGAATATATACAATATATTTAGGTAGGTGCTGAAGAAGAATATGGTTTCCGTTTCTTTTGGGGGTGTATCAATAACAAATTGTGTTTGCGTGGTCTTCTAGAAAGGGTGACAAACTTGACTATTTTTTTTTCTTAAGTTTCATATTTAAAGAAATTGAGTTCTCGTCAATGTATCGGAGTGTCGGAAAATGTGGGGAAATTAGTTAGGGGCCGCAGATTTTATTTAAAATCAAATAAAATTTTGGTCTTCTTTTCTTTTCTTGGAATATAATTTCATACGTTTGTAAAAGTAAAATGGAAGGCAAAATGTGGGGAAATTAGTAAGGGATACGTAAAAAGATTAAATTGCATATGACTCTTTCAAAGTAAAACGATCATTAACTTGGGGAATTTTAAGGTAAATAAATTATGGCATATCTGATAAGAAAAGTAAATTATTATTATTACTATGGAATAAGGCAATAAGCAATAAAAAAAAAGAAAAAACAAGAAATAGTGGACTATTATTATGAAACTAAGTTTCTAGGATCATTAGATAGTATATACTCCATTAAGGAGGAAGATAATAATAATCTAATTATGATTATTATTATGGATTACAAAGGAATAAGATAAATTGATGCTAATTTAATAAGGAAAATGGACTGACAATAAAAAATAATTAGAATACTATAATAAATTGGGAAGTATGGGGTTACTATTCATATAAATGACTATAGATAATACAAAACATAAAAATAACTATATTATATGTGTAATGTATAAATGGGTATATGTATATATGTGTGTGGAGTAATGAATAGTGGACGAAGTATTTATGTATTTTTTTCAATCATTCAGAAAATATATTATGAAATTTATTTATGCCATTTTCGATTATTTTTGTAGTTAGACTTTATTCAGTTTGAAGGATATATTTATTCTTTTTTAGCTAGAATGTCTATTTATTACTCCATTGGAGCGTATCACATGGAATTTCCTACATGAACTTGCTATATGGTGGTGTCATGTCACCTCTGTATATTAGTATTTGATTAAATAATTGTTGGATATGTGCAGATTTTAAGTTGGTAGAGTCACGAGTGTACCAAATATATATATCAAACTTCTATTTTTTAATTAATATTTAAAAAATCGATTTATATGTCATTTTAGCAATGAGATATAATATCGATGATATTAAGATACCATATGCACTCCAACTTTTAATTGATTATATAAAATTGAGATTTAGTCAAATTAAGTGAATCAATATATGGTATTTATTGTTTGTAATTAACTGGAATTTGAACAAATTGACAAAAATAACAACGGCTAGAAACACTAGGTGATAACTTGAAGAAATTGATGACTTCGACATCAATTTTTTTTAAGAAAACGATTAAAATATCAATTAGGGATAAATATTTATTATATTTGGTAAAATTAATAAACTATTTAAGGTTGAGTTTGACCATCATGATTTTGAGTTAGGTATTGTTCCATAAGAAAAGCATGGAATATATAAAATTACTATAAGCGCAGCTCATTAAACTTAAGTAAATAAATAAAAAAAAGAAATTAAGTTTTCATTAAATGTATGCGATTATTATTATATCCATATACGGATTCAAATTTGATTAACTTGATCGAACGAAGCCGATGAAATAATTCAATTATATGTAATTTTTAAATTAAAATAATATTAAGTTAAGCCATAATCTATAAGTTTGACGAAAGTACCCCCAAAGTCCATAGATGCGCAGCGCCTCCTTTTTTAGTATTTATAGCTTCGATATATATAATGCATATTTAGTACAGCGACAACTTATTAATGCTAATTTCTTTTAATGCTATCAATTTACTATAATATTAATATTTTTCCAGTAAACTAATTAAAACTTTAATTAAAGCTTAGTGCTACCTACCAATACGGCGTCAAACTGTTGGTGCTTCATTTGGACGGCATTAAACCGTTAATTACCTGTTTCTGTGTGTGCATTTGTGACTTGGTTATTGTTTAAATTTTGTTAATTTAATCATAACTATAAAATTATTATCGCTCAAGATCAAATGATGTGGCCAATATGTTGTTTCAATATTAATTACAAGTCATCAACTCAAACTAAGTGTTATTCTATTCGATGGTGAAGGTTCACGTTAATCCGAAAATACAATTGTATATGTATGTGTGTGGAGAGAGAGAGAGAGAGAGAGAGAGAGAGAGAGATGTAGCTGCTGGTGGTCCAAAAAAAATTCTCTCCATTTTAGTGAAATATGACTTTTTAAGAGCATTATTAATGCACACCCTAATTTTTGAAGTTGTAGATGGATTTTGGTTTTGACTAACTAAGCAAGTAGTATAGTGGTAGGATAGTGGATGGTAATAGGATTATAGGGCTCGCCCAAAAATAAATAAACGTGATGAATCTAGATGTTGAAGTTTTAAAGTATTACTTCCAAAGATAGGCGGGGGCATGTAGGGATGTCAGTCGGGCCAACCCGTAAGGGTTCGGGCCAATCCGCTCGGGTTGTCGGGCTATTCGGGTTGCAAATTTTGTCGGGTTGCAAATTTACAACCCTAACCCTAATCCTTCGGGTTTTGGGCTAACCCGTCGGGCCAATCGGGTTAAAAAAAAATTATAATTTTTTTTAATTAGTATATTAATTTTGATAATTATATATTTGTAACAAAGAAATACATCAATAAATGACTGTCATTTCAACTCAAAACTAATATATAGCATTTAGAGAACTAAGAAAATACATTTTTCTTAATAGATTATCATTTTTTTTTAAAATCTAATCGTTTTATATTAAATGTTATAGTAAAATATAGAAAAGTTAAATGATGAATATAACTATCGAATATTGAATCAAAATGTATATTTTCACATACATTTGAAAAAAATCTTATTATACCAACTTTCAAAAGTTGGAAAAATAATAAATTAATTAAGTTTGAAAACTAAATAACGAGAACTCGCTAATTTTCGGGTT
>JAYDZE010088491.1:0-24622 GCA_034509125.1 Monilaria moniliformis
TACTTATTTTATTCTGATAATGCACGTTCATGGAAAAGATTTGATTGATATATATAGGTTAAATTAATGATATAATTATATACATATAATGATATAATTCTACACATAAAATGATATCTACATTGTGGGATTTTTTCACAAATCGTGGAATTTAAGGAGATCCCATGATTTTTGGATTTTTCCTAAAATCGTGGGATTTTTTTGTACAGTTATACCCTTTAATGATGTTTGTATAAAACAATAATGATATATTTTTTTCTACAATCTAGTCCGTCCAATTCCAGATCCTAGGGTGTATATTAGTTTTTAGTTATGCATCTAAAAGGTGTTCTCATTTTAACGCACCCTTCTTCTATATTTGTATCACAATATAAGCATAACGAACAAATTTATACCTAATTTTTGCAAAAAAAATTATGTTCATGTCCTTATGACCGGAAATCGAACCCGTTTGATTATGTGGCACTTTGGTTTCGGGCCCTTATGCCTAATTGGCACAATTTGCATAGGTGGCACGGTTTTCTCCCATTCTTACTCTGTCCCTCTCTCTCTTTCTCTCCCTCATCCTCCTCTTCACTCCCTTTTCTTAATACAAACTGAAAACTCAAAAATCCTAATCAAAATCAGTTCAAATTCCCCCAATCTCCTCAACCATGTTTGGGTGGGATTCCGTCGACAACTAAGACCCCAATCTTTCCAAGAAGTTCTCCTACGCCTCCTATTCAACACCTACAAAAGTCCCTTGCTCGAAACCAGCAATAAAATTGTGATGCTACCGACGTGCCTCTACCCGCCTCAGAAACCTTGGCGTCAGCTGCCCTTAGTTCTTCAAAATCGAGACCTTCAACTCTGATAAATGCTCTCACTGCGGCGTGCTCAAACTCTGCGTCAACGAGAGCTTCGTTTACATGTCGACGAGGGGGTTGGTGGCGGTGGCGGAGGGGCCGGAAACAGAGAGCTTGAGATTGTTTGAGTGGAATTTTCATTTTGATTGTCTAACTTGTGATGGATTATTTTAGGCTTGGAACTGAGTGGATTTTGAGCAATCCGGTGGAGTCTTTCAATCCATTGACGCTTGTTATGAGCCTATGTCTGCTCTAACAAAGCGCATATTGGAAAACTCGGGCACTACTCATTACTCAAAGATCATCCATTTGCCCAAGTGTTCGGAGAATTATGAAAATGAGCAGGCAATAAGTGTTCAGAGTATTATCAAAAGACGCATAGATTAGGACAATAAGTAGTATTTACCTTTTCAGTAATTTAAAAGAAATAAAGAAAGAAAAGAAGTGTGGGAAAGCTGGCTCCCCTACTTTTTCCCTCTGCAATTCCAAATAAAATGAAAGATAAATAATGACCTCTAGAAAATAACCTACTAACTACCTATTTCGTCCACTTAACAATCTTGATAATGGTGGTGGAGACTAATATTAAATGGTTAGAAAATTTTCAACGAAAAGAAAAAAGAAATGGAAATATTCAGACAGTGGTTTCAATATGCGACAAAGACGTCCGTGTAAGAATAATTAAACTAAACAGAAAATTGATAAAGCAATTTTGCACTATAATCTGATGACGAAATTGACAATTTAAAACTATATAGATATAATGGATCCCATGTCACGTAACAACTAGAATTTACATAATTGATTTTGCCTCAAAAAGTATTTATGAGAGCAGTGCACACCTCGAGTAGCGGCTAAATAGTCTCGTATTCTTGTTGGATCTTATGGCCTTCGAAGCGATTTATCTATTTCTTCTTCCCACCAACCTGCCTACTTGCAGCGGGGGACGATGGGCTGCTGTCCGATGTTACTGTTGAATGGCAGCTCGATGCCTGTGCTTGATCAATATTTGTCTTTGGACCTCCACACCCTTTCTCCGTGCCCGCCTTTGAGCTTGCTCTCGACCTCTCAGAGATGCTGCTACTGCTCAAGCATTTCGTCTGTGCTCTTCGTGGTTTCATGTTTCTAGCTACGCCTTGCTGCAAGGTCTAAACCCAATCATCAATCAGCAGCCATATAAAAATCCAGATCAAGACTCGATTTTGTTATGAAATTTGTCAAGTGAGGAGTTGATAGAGACTTTTTATTTACCTTTGTTCGATCTGGCTCACACTCAACTCCATAGTAAAACGAGGGCAGTGGCGTAGCCTTGAAGTTCAAGGTTTTCCTTAGCTGCTTGATTTCAGCTTCTGTTTTTTGCTACAAACACAAAAAAGGGCAATAGTTTTACTTAAGTAAGATCATAAGTCTTGAGCTCATAAAGATGAATTTACACATCAAAGGTTCATTACCTGAACTTTTGCCTGAATTTTGCGTCTTTCGGCTTCTCTTGCACGAATCTTCTCCTCTATCTTCATATCAAACTGCAAGAGCGAGAGAGAGAGTTCTAAGCTACAGAACTATCTTTATATATCATTCAGTTGACAGAGAAAATAACCAACTTGCCTCTTTCCGTCTCTCTGCACGTTCGTTGCATTTGAAACTGAACCTTGAAGTATCCTGCTTTACATATCGTTGAGGCGCACCAGCTGCAGGCTTCACTCTACTGGGAACTTCCCTCAGAGCAGAGGACCGAGGGACCTGAGTTCGTTTGTTTCTTGATTCTTTATCACCCCTATGAAAAATGCAAGGCGACGAAAAATGATTTAGTTATGGCTTATGTGTTATGAGGCATCCACTTAGATAACCAAGAATCTTAATATATATACCTTTTGATATCATCGACACCTTTTGCTTTTAAATCAGGCTGAGGACAAAAGGGATACACATTGATTAAAAGCAAGACCAGAATCCAAATATTCCCTTTCAAGATGCAAATGTCAAGATAATCAAAAAACAGGATTCACAAAAGTCAAGCCAACCTCGTGTTTTGGGGATTTCTGCTTTGGGTATTTGTCCTGAGCAATAGCTTCTTTAATCTTCTTCTCGGCTTCCAATCTCATCCGAACATTGTATACTGTTTTATTAGGTCTTTTTTCTGAACATTCCGACACTTCCTTGTTGGATGTGTACCTTCTAGTCTGTGTAACACTAATTCGACGTACCAATGTGGGCTTCACGTGTTCAGCTTGTGATGGAACATTTTCCTGCATTAATAAATGTCCTCCTTTAGACTGATCTGCTATTACGGGATCATGGATAAATTCATTACTAAATTAGCTATCTTTCTCATCATTCCGTTTTATGTCATAATTAACCATGTTTGAACAGTCAAAGTTACTACTATGAGTACGGATATGGAAACATCAAACCTCAGAAGATGAAACATGTTGGCCTTCGGGGCTGGCATCTCTATTCTCCTTAGCTCCATGATTATCACTAAGCAGGCCAATGGCTGGATTTGATACATTAGCCGTATCTGAATTAGCAGCATCACGATCTAGGGCTTCTTCCACTTCTATCTCTAATCTAGAGTCCATTGAAACCACACTTCCCGAATTGTCACAATGCCCCTCTTCCACCATCCCGCGTTCAGAAAAACAGTCGAAATCTCTGGCATTATCACATGAATATTCAATTTGAGCATCTAAACTCGATGAATCAGACACTTCTCCTTCTTGTTCCCTCATTTCATGCTCACTTCCACACGCAGAACTGTCCAGCCTTTCGTCAGGTTTTGGCAAATGTGTGTGAGCGAACTCATCATCATAGCATCTCTTCTCCGAGGCTTCATTGTCAATAATTTGGTAATCTGTCTCACTCTGACTCCCAGGCGAACAAAGACCAAAAAGCCCCTTCTTTCTAAAATGGGCCTCAAGAATAGCTTTCTTCTCAGTAACTGAACCCGGCTTTGAGCACTTTTCGACCTCTTCAAGATACCTATTATGGGAGAAAGATGACCTCCTCTCCCAACACAGATCTTCAGTTTCAAACCTCCCAAATGATATTGATCCCGAAAGAAAAGATTCTGCCTGTTCATTCAGAGAGGGGCAAATTAGGAGGAAACCCCCAAAATAAACCTTTGATTATAAAGTAAATCTTGCTATTTGTTACAAAGTTTATCAACAAGACTCTATTCAACTATTCCCTAGTCCAATAATATCTAAAAAACCACAATGCACAACTTTGTTCACACAGTATTGAAGCATAGCAAGAAAATTAAAAATCTGAAAAATTCCAACTCTAGCACTCTAACTACTCACAAATGAAGTCACTATCGATAAAAAAATCCCAAACCCACAATCAATAACATAACAAGAGCTACTCCCAAATGCAAATAGGGCATGGTTATGCTTCAAAAAAAATTTCTCTTAATCTCAATATCTCAGCATCAGCTACACAGTTTGTCTAAAAACAGCTAAAAAATGAGTGTAAAGCCAAAAATTCACCATCTTCATACGCCCTACGTGATCTATCCTCCAACAAAAATCAATTCGGATCAATTCATTGAATGCATAAGAAAAAATTAAAACAGATCTGAAATCTAACTGTTACCTTAAATTGAAGTCTGACTGGTTCTCCAATCTCACCCGCCATTTCTTAACGGCTCAAGACCATAACCTTTCCAAGCATCTGAAACGCCACAGCCAGAGACCCATCAGCCAAAAAACCGCAATATTTATTTCATAACATAAAAATCAGAACTTGATGGAAAAATTAAACTCACAGAAGAATTCAAGACCAACAGGAGGAAGAATGTTGATGTGACCCTTTTCTGTATCTCTATGGATTGATAGCGAGAGTGATTCTGATGTGAAAAAGATGCAATTTTTTGGATTTAAATCATGGGAGGTGATTGAGATTTTAAAGAAAGATGGGGAGTCGAGTTGAGAGAGAAATGTGATGGATGCAGAAGTGAGCTTCTTGGTAGTGAGTTTATTTTGTAGCAAGTATTACATGATCATGTGCCGCTGTTTTTCTTGTTTATTTTTTTTCTTTTTTGCCTTTTTGTCCTTTTCGCTAAACTGAATTATTAGGGGCCCACGTTATGATGTAGTTTTCGCCGTAGGATGTGGGTGGATCGGACGGCTGGTGATAGTTAAATGTGGGTTTTGAAGGATCTCACACGTGGTGGTGGCACAATGAGGCCTTATGTTTGGCGCTAATTAATCGTTTATTGGAGTTTAGAAGATGAACGTGTGATTGATTAGTGCCTTGAGCTTCGGAAACCAACCTTAATTTTGAAAGGGTCCTTTTTTTTCCTTTTCTTTTAATTGAGATAGGACCTGAGATGGAGATTCGTATTATAATTTATTTAAGTTTGCTATAACGTATAGTTGAACTTTTATCGAATTTTAGTTTATAATTTTAACTTAAATTTATTCTTTTGTATAATTTGAATTTTGATAGATTATTTAATTATAGTCAATAATAAAAATAATATCAAGTATGCAATTAATATTCAATTGTTGTATGACAAAATATTGACGTTTGGGCTTTATTGGTCATATTAAGTTGGAGATATTAACATATTACTCGGCTAAGAGATAAAGATGAATTTTGTTGAAATTGTCACAATATTTATCATTCACTCTTTTCTAACAAATTCATCTCTCTTTAGAAAAGTTTCACGCAAGTTATTCACAACATAACTAGTTTTTCGCGTTTAGAGATGCCTAAAACAATAATAATAATGTATAATTAAGCAACAAGAAAGTAATATTTGTAGTTGTTAATCGATAACCAGTAATCAATTAATCATAAGTTTTAACTTTGGGTGTCCAACACGAACAAGGGTTTTAGGACAACATAATGTCTCAATAGGACCGACAGGCGACATGCATGGAGGAAATTTATGTTCGAAAACTGAACCGCTAATGGCGCTTGTACTACGAAGTACAAGCCTTACTATGCTATTTTCAATTTAACATTTAAATTTTATATTAGGGTATTGGAAGGTTTAATTTTATACAGTACAACAATTAGGGGTGAGCATTCGGATTTCAGTTCGGATTTATGCCTAATCCGAAAATTCAAAATTTTCTAAAAATTAAATCCGAACCGAACCGAATTATTTGAAAATCCGAATCTGAAATCCGAACTTTCAAATCCGATCCGAAACGAAATCCGAAATTGCATAATAAATCCAAAAAACTTAATAAAAACCCGAAAATCTGAAATCCGAAATTCGAAAATCTAAAAAATCTGAAAATTATAAAATTATTTTTCTAAATTTATACCATAGGTTGGTAGTATATAAAATATCATGTTTCAATATTTATGTAATAAGAGTATAAATTGAAATTCTTAATTAGAATATATATATATATATATATTATTTATATTCCTAAAAATATATTTCGGATTTCGGATTTATTCGGTTTTTGATATATCCGATCCGAAAATCCGAAATTTGCCAAAAATGTAATCCGAACCGAACCGAAAATCAGAAAAATCTGAACCAAATTTTAAATTTCGGTTTGGTTCGTATCGGATTCGGATATTCGGATTTCGGATATTTTGCTCACCCCTAATAGCAATAAGTCAATAATTAAAATGTAAGTAATATAGTGTTCCAAATTTCAATGAGAGATAGAGTTTTTATTATTCATGAATGGGCTAGTGAGTGGTCCAACTTAATAAAGTGAAGCCTTATTTTTAGGCCCCTAATTAACGAATGCATTCACCAAAATTTCTCGAATTTTATCCTCATCTCTTGCATCTCTAGCCATAGTCTTGATTTTTACATAACTTAATTCATCAAATTGATGCTACTCCCAATAATTCAATATCTTAGTTTTGTCTGCACAGATTGGCTTAAGAAATAGACAAAATATTATTATCCCATGTGGAGTAATGCAATTTCGATGGATATATAATTTCAAGACAGTGAGCTTCAGGTGCATGTGGCAAAATTTTCGTAGCAACCGCTCTCAAATCATTTAAAAATGGTTTTTATTTTGTTTTTTTTTTTCAGAAACCATGTGATCTTCAACTTAATTTAGACCATATATACATATATCATCGACTAGATATAATTAATTTAGATATTTCTTCAAACGGTACGAAATAATTTAGGAAAATGTAACAAAATTGTGACATATCGATTTGTACAGCCAATTGATACATGTGGTATATATATATTATAACTTTAGTAAGAAGATGTTCATCCCTTGATTTGAATAATATGCTCTACCAGACTCTAGAAGCACTCTTGATGAAAGTCGCGGGTACTTTAGCGACTTCATTGAGTGGTTTGTCTGTGAATCTGATCAAATTATACACAAATCCACCCAACAGCGTGCCCAAAATAGGCCCAGCTATGTATATCCAAATATCTGTATATTTGTGCAAGATCAAAGCTGGTCCAATTGTTCTTGCAGGATTCATTGAACCCCCAGAGATCGGCCTACACCATTAATGATTAATTTAAATGTTAAAATACTTCTCTTAATTATTTGTTACCTTATTAAACTATTATTACGTACCCAGCGATTAGAACTCCGATTAGTAGAGTCATTCCTATGGCAATTCCTGCCATTTCCCCAATCTGAAAAAAAAAAGATACAAAAATTGGATAAAATTGTTAGTTAATTAGTTGGAATTTATTTCTTACAGCTCTGTTGTCGGTGGCAACGCCAGAGATGACAAACATCAAGAGAAATGATGCAATAAACTCCATCACAAGGGATTGCATGGTGGACCCCACTGGTGTAGTACCAAAGAAAGATTCATCATCCACGTCTACCAAAAGGTACAATGTCCCACTTGCAAGAATTGCTCCCAACAATTGTGCCAATATGTACAACGGTACCTGCGATGTCATCCATTTTAAACAACACCAACTTACTGATATCACAACTTTTGATTAAGAGATCTTTTCCGATCCCATCCTACTCGATCAGATTAATCGAATTTTGTACCTGCTTGATGGGGAACTGCCGGAAAAATGCCATAGTGATGGTGACGGCCGGGTTGAAATGGGCGCCGGAGATATGGCCGACTGAATAGATCATGACCATAACAACCACCCCAAACGCCAGACATACTTCTGGAAACGTTATTGAACCGTAGATTTTATTCAGAGCAACCGAACCACACCCTACAAATATCAAGAAATACGTCCCAACTGCCTCCGCAATTACCTATTAAATTACTAAAATCGTTACTCTATGGAGTTAATTGGGCAAATATATACAGTTTATCATATAAATTAATAAGCTCATACTTTCTGAATCATAACAACAACATTAGCTGAGGTACAGAAGGTGGCGCCGCCCTCATCGTTTAAACCTTTTCTGTATTGTTCCTCCGCTGATCGAACGCCGCCCTCTTCAAGCCCGTCTATATCTCGACCATGCGCAGCCATTTTCTATTTTTTTTTTCTTTTCAATTTCAAAATTTTTCCTTTTTTTTTTCTTTTTTCTTTTTTTGTTAAAAAAAATTGTGTTAGGTTTATTGGAAAACCTTAAGAAAAAAGAAAGAATATGAGAGAGTGTGCAGTGCGAAGATGAATTAATATTGTAGTGTAATCGAATAAAGTGGAGATGCGTGGATGGTTATGCTGATTTGAAGAATGGCTAAGGACGGTAGTGTTTTACTAACTTATTTTGTGGTTAATATTCGAATTTTCTCCCGAATTTTGAATGTTTTTTGTTTTACTCAAATATAAACCCTTATATTTCTCACTAAATTTCTGAAAACACTATTTACATCCAAAACAGTGTTGTTTAGGATGGATATTGGGTTTATATTATTGTTATGAAATTTGGGTTCATATGATGTTGCCCATTATTAGATTTAGCCCATTATTTTTTTAGGCCTCTATATAGCCCATTACGCCATTATAGTTTTAGTCCTCTATAACCCAAGCCCATGAGACAGCAGTCCCCAGTCCTATTATTTGGGTAAAGATCTAAACTCAAAAAAAATAAAAATTAAAAAATTAAAAAAATCTAATAATAGAGTAACAAACATCAAGAGTTGAAAAACGAACACGGACGACCAATGTCCAATCATATATTTTTGTTACCAGAACAAGAAAAATCAATCAAGAAAAAGATATATAATCATGGTTTATTAAGACATAGTCAAACATATTTTACCAAGACTACAGACCGGTATATATATTTGGATAGGTCTTTGGCACATGTAGCTAGTCACATAGGTCTTTTGCCGCCTTTTTCTTGGCATTACCGGAAGGAGCTTATTGTTCTTATTTTTTATCTTTATCTAATGAGTTCAAGTACACAAGCGCTATGGCCACATGGGCTGTGCATGCACATCTGTTGTGGCCTATACACTTGCAATGTGTGTGATGATCCCTCCACGGTTGATTTAGCCATGCTCATCGTAGGTTGTCTCGCTTGAATCCAAGCATCAAAATCAGTAGTCAATGAATTAAATATTTTCCTAAACCCTGAAGGGGTATCTTCTGCCGACGCAGTACATCTTGCGTCCGCCACAGGCAAGATTGAAGATCGTTGTGAATCATGCACATGATCCTCGAAAACTTGTAAGCGAACTCCAGATTACTTTCATTTCTTAATCACATATACTACTGAAGTATCCTTTTACTCCATAAGAAATCGACACAAATCTATATTGGACTTCAATGAAACATTTATTCTTTTACCACGCTTGTGATTCTTGTCCTATAGAAAAGTATATACTCGCATCCATTACTGCTTCCTACTTGGTCGTAAATTTCTTCTATAAGATTGCTACGAGATGTAACACCCCGAAAAATTCGAAAATTAAGTATAATAGAATTTAGATAATTTGATAAATTAATTAATTAAAAATTTAGAAATTTAATTGAAATTAAATTTAAATGATTATAATTTTTAGTTATCATAATATGAATTATTTCTAAATTAGATTATATTATTGATGTGAGTATATAATTAATTAGAACTAAATAAAATGATTTAATTGTGTAGTTATGTATGTGGGCCGAGAATAATTAAGTAGGCATGTATTGGTGTTGGATTTGGAGAGAGAATTAAGCCTAATTCATTGTAAAGGCCCACACCAAAATTAAATTTAAACTCTCTCTCTACTTAGTCTCTCTCTCTTCGGGTTAGGGATGCCCGGTGAAAACCAAACCGGCGGTTTTAACCGGAACCGGAACCGCCGGTTCTGATTTTGGAATCGGAACCGCCGTAAACGGTTAAACCAAAATCGGAAAATCGGTTCCGGCGGTTTAGTTACGGTTTCAATTTTTCGGAACCGCAGCTGTCGGTTAACCGCCGGTTTTTTTATGCTGCAGGGTAGGGGGTAGGGTGGCAGGGGGTAGGGCTGAAAAAGCTGGCCAAAACTGCCGGTTTCTGCTGCAAAACCGGTAGTTTTCTGCCAAAACCTGCGGTTTTGCAGAAAACTTGCGGTGCCGGCGGTTTTTATCTTTTTTTCTAAATTTTAATTCAAATTCAAAATTTTCCCACTCGTTTTTATCTATAAATACCCCCTCATCCTCCTCATTTCAACTCATTCCTCTTGTATTAACATGAATTCTATCTTCTCTATCTCCAATTTCTCTCATCTCTATCTTTATCATCATCATTCTAGGCTTCTAGCTCACTCCTCTTATATTAACAAGAATTCACAATTTTCTAAAAATACTTGGTCGAGCACATTCTAAATATTATTGCAGTATTAACAAGCTTAGCAAGTTATCAATTGCCCTAAATATTACTACAATATTAATAAGAGAAATTATGTAACTGCACATCCAATTATCTTAAAATATAAGATAATTAGAAGTGCAGTTACATAATTTCTCTTATTCATTAATCATTATCGTAGTATGTAATTTGTTAATTATTGATTTACTTATACTCGTATTTGAGTTCCTATTTCAATCAACTTGAATTTAAATATATAAAAAAACTGGTAAAAATCGGAAATCGGAATCGCAACCGAAACCGAAACCGCCAGAAACCGGTGGTTCGGAACCGGCGGTTTTGGAACCGGAACCGGAACAGGCAATTTCCTTAGCGGTTCGGTTACGGATTCGCTACCGTCGGAACCAGAACCGGCGGCTCCAAACTGGAACCGGCGGTTTTCGGAACGTGAACACCCCTACTTCGGGTACACACATTGGAACCGCCGGTTTTCGGAACCATGAATACCCCTCACCGCCTCACCTCTCTCTCTCTCTCTCTCTCTCTTCTTCTCTCCTTTCTCTCTCAGCTCCCCCAATCCCGTCAACCTGCTCTGCCCCGCTGCCGTTTGACCACCGAACCACCGTCGCTGCCTCACCTCTATTCCTCCCTTTCGACAGCCTCTTTCTGCGCGTACGCTGAGACACGCGCACACACACACAACCGAGCCCTTCTCGGCCTTCAACTGGTAACCTCCGCATCGCCGGCCCTCCGCTGCCATCACAAACTGGCGCCACCTCCTCCCTCTTCCTCGCACCGATTTCTCCGCCCCTATCTCTCATACTCGACGCGCGCACACACAGTATAGATATTTAAATTTCTGTTCTTGTTCCTTTTCCTTTAATTAATAGAATTTCAATTCTAGAATGGGGATAATTGATTGATGGGTATCCAAAAATTACTTGTAGATGAAATTTAGAAAGAAGTGAAGAAAATTGCGAATTGTTTGAATAAGGCCGAAAATTTTGGAAGGGGGATTTGGAATTTTGTGAATTGGTGATTGAGTTATTCTTGCATATTGAAAACTATTAATTTTGCACAAAAAGTAAAACTTGGAAGAGGGTCGACAGCTTTGTGAAATGGAGGAATAGAGATTTTGGTTGATTGGTTTAATTAATTTTATTTTGTAGGTGAAAAGTTGTTAAGTTTACACAGAAAGTTGAAAATCTTGGACTGTGCCATTGAAATAGCCAAGAGTTTCAAAAATAGAAAGTTAAAAATCTTGGTTGAATTGCAGGGATATAGGCCTGATAGAGAATAGAATAAAATGGCGAGCTAAGAATTGTGAGCTAGAAGTTAGTTAAGGAGCTAAGAAGTTAGTTAAGGAAGAAGGCGAAGTGGATAGCAACCGAAGAGGAAACATAAGAAAGGCAATAGCATTTTTGTAAGTGAAGATGCAAGAGTTAGTAGTTAGGCCATGTCAGCAAGGCCATTATGAAAGAGAAAATGAAGATCGTTGGAGGAGAGAGAGAGAACAATAAAAAGGGAAGCTAGTTGGAGGATCACGCATTCTGAATTCTGAAAAGTGTGTGGTGTGCATTGGGGTTTGGTGATTCCGAATGTAGTGCTTGTGTTATCCTTATGTGTCTTTATTTTAATTTCGTTCATTGTCGTTGTAATTCCGTTCGTTGTGAGCGTATCAAGTGGTACCAGAGTAGACTGATCCTTGGAAATGGCGAAGGAGACGCGATCGCACGATTTGGAGAAGAGGATGGGAGGGGTATCCCACGAGTTGGAAACGTTACGACAGAGATCCGAAGCTCAGTTCAAAGAGCTAACACAACTGATCAACGCGACCAGTTTACAAAATCAAGGGAAAATGGATGCATCGGCATCAGCTTCTGATGGAAATGAAGAATCTCAAGTAAGTGGAATCAAAAAACACTGGGGCAAATACACACGATTGGAGTTCCCAATATTTGACGGAGAAGAATTCGATGGATGGTTGTTAAGGGCAGAGTATTTTTTTGAGGTAGCAGAGGTACGAACGATTGGAGGGTGAAGATTGTTGCTCTTTATTTGGAGGGGAAGGCGTCTCAATGGCATAGAAGTTACATAAGCTTGAGGAAAGAAGCGGCCTACACGAATTGGGATGGGTATGTACTGGCGATTGCAGCACGATTTGGAGCCAAGGCATATGAAGATCCATTAGCTGATCTTCGTAATCTCAGACAAGTAAGCTCTCTTCAGGATTACATGGATCGTTCGATGTGCTATACCCACGTACGGGTATTCGGGAGGACCAGGCATTAAGTTTCTTTTTATCGAGGTTGATCGATGAACTCCAGATGCCGGTGAGAATGTTTAAGCCTAAGTCGCTTGATGATGCATATGCCTTAGCCAAGTTGGAGGAAGTTACAGTAGCTGCAATGCACCACAAACCCAGGAGTGGAGTTAATACTCACTACTCATTCACATAAAGCTCAAGCACCAAGCCTCTTACGATCACTACTTCAAGTTACATGCCAAGTTCGTCAGCTGTGGTCAATAAAGAAGTTCCTAAACCTACTACAACAGTAACAAACCATAAAACCGAGGATTACTAACAAGGAGATGGATGAAAGGAGATCTAAGGGCCTATGTTTTTGGTGCGAGGAAAAGTACTCTCTGAGCCACCGTTGTCCCAAGAGGAGAGTCTTTGTGATGCAATTAATGGAGAAAGAAGAAGGAGAACAAAAGGAAGTGCGGGAGGGGAAAAAACTTGCTTCAGACTTGCAATTATCCTTGCACGCGATGTGGGGATTAGAGGAGAATCAAATTATGCGCATTAAGGGGGATGTCAGAAGAGGCTATTGAGAATTTTGATAGGCACAGGAAGTACACACAACTTCCTCGGTGAGGGGATTGCTAATAAATTAAAGTGTGAATTAACTCAAGTTATGCCGGCCGCGGTTGAGGTAGCAAATGGACAACAATTGCAGTGTAACATGAAGTGTAACTCCTTCCAGTGAGAAATGCAAACTGTCAAGTTCATGGCAGAGGTTCATATCATAGCATTGGATACTTATGACCTCATTTTGGGAGTGCAATGGCTTTCTACATTAGGGAACATCACTTGGAATTTTAGCACACTGCAAATGGAATTCAAACATGGAAATTCAGTTTGTAAGTTATAAGGGGAAAGATGGTTTTCCAAAGTTGGGCAGCTTAACTGCTTGACCCTATACTCTCAACATATGGAACTGGAATCAGGTAAGGAAATTGATGATATGTGGATTAGTTCACTAATCGCTCAGTGGCGCAATGGCTGGTCCACTGGCAAGGCACCTCCCCTGCGGATGCCACGTGGGAGTACGCGGATGAAATTGAGGCTCGTTTCCTTCATTCATTGAGGACAAGGAATCTTAAGGAGGGAGTGTTAATAGAGAATAGAATAAAATGGCAGGCTAAGAAGTTAGTTAAGGAAGAAGACGAAATGGATAGCAACCGAAGAAGAAACTTTAGAAAGGCAATAGCGTTTTTGTAAGTGAAGAGGCGGAAGTTAGTAGTTAGGCCACGTCAGCAAGGCCGTTATGGAAAGAGAAAAAAGACGATCGTTGGAGGAGAGAGATAAGAATAAAAATGAAAGCTAATTGGAGGATCATGCATTCCGAATTCTGAAAAGTGTGTGGTGTGCATTGGGGTCTGGCGATTCCCATTGTAGTGCTCGTGTTATCCTTGTGTGCCTTCGTTGTAATTATGTTTCCGTTTGTTGTGAGAGTCAAAGTGCAGTAATACAATCTATTTTTCCGTGAATTGTGTGTTTATGTTAGCTGAGCTAAATTTGAGCGTATCAAGTCGAGACTATAGAAGTAAGAGATACAAATTGTTTGTTGAGTAAATTTTTTTGTCCAACTACAATAACATAAGTTAAAAAAAAAAAGAAAAAAAAGTGGATGTTCTGTAATCAACTAATTAGAAGTATTGACTAATACATAGGTTGGAGAATTGAGAAAGAAGAGAAAAAGTTACTATAGTAATTAGGCTGTGAAAGAATTCAATAATAAATGGGCTAGAAAAGAATAAAAGGCAAATGGGCCTTAATAATTGTATATTAAAAAGTGGATTGGTATTATGTACTAGCCCAAAATAAAATAATAAACTTCGAAAAGGTTAATAACTAAGCCCAAATTAAAAGAATTGAAATGAAAGATTAAAATTTATCTTCTAATAATAAGGAAATAATTTTGTTGAAACAAACTAACTAATATCTAGTTGAAAGAATAAATAATTATTGAAACTTTTATGAAGAATTAAATGACGATTCGAGCATAAAATATGAAAAAGAAAAGAAAATGGTTGATTAAATAATAAGAATTGATAAGAAGTAAAGAAATTAGAAATAAATTAATAAACAAATGTATAATGTTAAATATTGTTTATAAATATATAATGTTATTCATTTATATAGAATATTGATTAAGGTGATCGTACTCCGAGCAGCACCCCGGGAAAGGATAAAGTATTCGAGTAGGACGTGCACATTTTAGGGCTATACATGATAATTCGTGCATTGATAAATGTGTTAGTGTGTATTCTCTGGTATAAATTGAATATCTTTTGAAAATCACGATATTATATTTTGTTATCTGTTATTCAAATTCTAATATAGTTATGATGTTCTGATTTGGACATACTACTGATATGAACATTTATATAATGCAAGGTAAGAATTACTTTACTGCTTGTTGAGAAAGAATTATAGAATTGTATTTTTACAAGAATAGGTTGCATAACATTTATTTAATTTTGGAAATTTAGTTCTAACGTTTAAAATATTGTTGAACTAGCGAGTTCACCCCCTTCAGGATAATATTTTGCAGATCAGGTTCCTCGTCACTTCAGCAGCTACGATACTGTCAAGTCACTGATCATTTTTGCGTAAATATTTGGATATATTAGTATATGTGGCATGTCAGGAGTTATTTTTGGTAATATGTAAATGTAATTTGTCCGCTGTTGCGCAACTTTCTGATACTTGAAAATATTATCTGGTTTAGACTGTCTCCTGGAATAGTTTGATGCTTATAAACTAAACCAATATTGTGATATGATATAGTTTGGTATCGTTATATATATTATGTTAATGGTTATTAGAACGTTTGCAGGGAGGCTATATTCAAAATTTATTGACAGGTTTTCTATTGTTATTTAAAATATATATATATATATATATATATATAGCCCTGAAGAGTAATATTATATTCGAAAAATTCGTAAGGTTCATCCGATTGTGACACCACTTATTTAGTTATTCAGTAATCAACTATGGGTGTTACACTAGATATCTGGTCCACAGCCTTGTATATAAGAACTTCGTCTCCGCCTACGTATTAGGTTCTCTCCCAATGACCCTTATGGCTTATAATTATATTATGTCAATGCAACTGCAAACAAAATAAAATTACAAAATAGTTAAAAACATGCAGAAATTCAAAGGCGAGACAATGCTGGAGACAGCTGGACATGGAAGGACACGATCGTGAGCTTAAGAACCCTATGCATGTCGGGTGCACTACCATGTATACCTAAAACCTAATATTAAATATGTCCTCATATAAATTTTAAACCATGTCTTAAATTCTAAAGTTAACCGTGACAAACGTAAATATACTATTGCAAAAATTATAAATCACAATTATAATATGTTTGGATACAAAAAATGAAATCGTGTCATTAAGAACTTCGACCGCGTCCTCAAGGGAATTGTTTTCAAAAATCCCAATACCTTAACCTTCGCTCTTTAGCACAAAGGGAGTCTACTCCGATCCTCTCCAATTTTTGGTGTGTTTCCCTTGAGATTTCTTCAACCGTGTCATGTGGAGGAAATTCAAAGTCGTTTTTTCATTGTGCAAAGTAATTTTCTGTGATTTGTTTTATGTTTTACCATGTCAATTTTATGTTACATTCAATGTTGTTTAACAAACTCTCTTTCCTTTTGCAAAGCAATAAATACGAAAATTAAATGCATTAAGTTGATTTAATGTTTTGAAAGTGGTATCGTTATGCATGGCAACTGAAAAAAAAAGAATTTTTTTCTTTGAATATGTGTCGGCAGAAGAAAAAAAAGCTATTAAAATATGTATCGTACAAAAAAAAGAAGAAAATGACTTTTTTTTATTTAAAAGTCAAAGGATACTTTAGAAATTTTCCAATCATATTTTTATAAGTACGGATAAATGAATCATACATTTTATTATTTTGGCTATATGAGTATATCAATTATTATAATAAAATTGTTATTATTTGAATTTGGTCAAAGCAAATTTCGTGTATCAGTTGCAGTTCCTCATCAAAAATTGATACAATCATAATAATAACAAAATTCCAAAAAAGTATCATAAATAATTGAAAATCCTTGTTTATGTATGCCAATTATATAGTTGTACCTAATGGGAATTTTATTATAGAAACTATTTTAGAAAAGGTGAAGTAAAGACAAGTATCACAAGACTCGTGACAATATATACAAATTAGTATGATTAGAACATGAGTTAAGCTGCACCACATTAATTAATACAATTACGAGACATAATTTAAGAGAAAAAAATTACTAGCTTCTATACAATATGATGTCAACACTACTTGAGCATATATATGATTCCGTTCTTGCTATCATAAGCTAATTACTGCCTCACTAATTAGAAATTAAATTATAGCTGACTACTTATATATTACTAATGGAGGCGGTGGCAGTTGTGACACGCTCACAGCGGGGACACATAGAGACCTGCGGCGGTTGACGGCTTCCGGGCGGTGGAGCTGCCTTGATGAAGCGGAGCTCCTCCACCTCCTTTTGCAGCTTCATGTTCTGTTCTGTCAGTGCTCCAAGCCATCTTTTCAGGTACTCACACTCTATTTCTGTTTGCTTCATCTTGCTCCTATTTCAATTATTTAATTAATGCATTTGGATTTTAATCCATAAAAAAGCACGAGTTATTACTTTATTAATTCGTGACCGTTCAGACTATATACATATAAGATAAGATGTGCATCACGGGCTAAATAATAATATTGGGTATCACTTCACAAATATAATTATCATATCAATTAGAATTGATTTTTCAAACAATGTATTTACGTTTTTGACAAAACTTCCTAAATAACTTTTCAGCGTGCATTTTACACTCAATTCACAGGCAAAACTATGTGAAAGTATAATTTACTTCCACATACATTTTGACTTTTTAGAACCCTAGCTAGCAAATTTCATAACCTCACATTATAAAAGTTACCCAAAACAAACATGTACGGTTTACTTTAGATTAATTCTTGACTTAATCCTAGTGTGATCCATTTCTCATTCTCAACATTATCGACACGTCCTAGATTAGAGGGGAAAAAAAGGATAATTGATGCTTGTGATTTCTTCATTCAGCATTTGATTCTGACCAACAACATGGGCAGAATCTGATTCAGGTTAAAATACCATTATAAACATTTCCACAAATATTCATCCATTTTCACAAACATATATATATATATATATATATAGTAAAATACATATTTGAAGTAGAACTCTACCTTGCTCTACGGTTCTGAAACCACACCTCCACTTGCCTTGGCTTCAATGTCAACTCCATTGCCAAAGCCTCCTTCTCTTTCTGCAGTGTCAAAAAAAACCTAGTGTCAAAACCTACTTAATTTAAGTCTAAAAAGAAACACACAAGATTTCATATATAATTAATACCCATACAGGATTTAAGGCTTGATTTTGTAAGAAGCTTTGTTCAAGACGACGAGACTGGTCTGTAGTGAGCCGGAGTTTCTTCCTCGGAACCGGGCCCCCGCCGCCGCCATAAGGGCTATCTTCATCTTCTTCTTCCACACATTCTTCTTCTGATCTTGATGGTGCTTCATTTATGTCCAGTAATTTGATTTCACCTTTTGCCTCTATATACATATATATCATTTTTCTTGTTAAATTTTGCATTTATGTATAAAGAAAGATTTTCCGCGTCACAATATTTATAGAATATTGATTTATTCGAGAAAAGTAGTGGATCATGCTTGAAAAGCCATCTATTTTATAGATATACCATGCTGTGCAGAGAATAATAAAACTTTAGTGGAATAATTATAGGAGAATAAAAGAAGGGTTTCACACGTTCGTGATTGGCTACCACCATGCAAGAAATTAAAGTACCTAAAATATGTGACACCTCCTTTAGTAAAGAAGAAAAAAACAAGAAGAAATTAACATCAAAAGGAAAAAACGATATAAGTGTTTCTTTTCCAGAAACCCTAATTTATGTCAACAGGATCCGAATTATAGTTAAAATGAACAATCGAAGTTTTTTTTCTTTTCTCGATTTACACATGCGCGTATGCTTATTGGTTGGAGGGGAAACATCTACCTGATTGTGTTGTGCTGGTCGTCTGAACAATCGAAGTTGATCAAACTTAAACTCCAAGAAATTGAAAGGGTCATTCACACACACACACACACCAAGAAGGGAAGAAGAAGAGCCCCAATATAAGGGAAGAAAAAGAAACATACATACATACAGAGAGAGAGAGAGAGAGAGAGAGAGAGGAGACAGGTAGGTCGTAGTCTCACCGGAAGATGGGAAAGAGGAGAAGCCGGGCATGGCTATGGATAGTTCCAAGCAAGTAGAATTAGGAGGCAAAATCTCCATGAAATCTGCAAAAAATAATTAGGAGATATTGGAGGACAGGAGCACAATTAGGGGTGAATTAATATTGTTTAGAGAGACAAGAAGAATTTGTGGGATCTTGAATGATATATATTCAGACAAAAGCATAAAAGTAAAAGGAGAATGGAGACAGGAAATGCATAAAGGTAATTAAGTGCCAAAAGGTCAAAGATATAAATAAGGGAGTTGTTGAAAGAGAAACAGACTAGATTGATTAATTTTAAATATATAGTTAATTTAACACTTGATCAAAAACGGGTTTTCTTAAATTGATCGCTTTAACTTCCCTACCCAATAGCCCATCTACTATTTAAATAATAACTGCTAAGTCTTTTTTTTTTCTTCTTTTCAATTTGGATATTAAAGTTGGGTGTGACAAAGCAGCAGCGTCCCCCTGTTTGAGGCCGATTTGTCGGTCATAAGTCAGCTGCTGAAATGATTGGCAGAACACCATATAAATCTCCAACTTCAATTTTGCCTCTTGTGTGTGTGTTGAGGTAATATAATTGATGATATTGTATGTATTAGTGGTGGTGTGTATATTTTAAATACCAATATCTAGGTATATATTTTTTTTATCTAAGAATGATAAAAAAAGATTGGTGACTACTGATTATTAGGGATGACAATTTGTCTGCGTCGGATCGTTATCGGGTCGACATGATAAGATTATATACAAACACAATCTATTAAGAATTGACTCGACACGAACACAAACATGATACGAACATGACATGAACATAGCAACACAGTTCAACTCGTTTTGACACGACACGACAACAAGACATAATAAAAACTTAATTCCGCAAACGATAGCCATATAAAGTCTCAATTCTCATTTAACATTTTAGGAGACTTATTTACCAAACCTGCATTAAACTTTTAAGATTATATACCACACGTATATCGTTACTATTTTTTAAAAAGGAATAGGATTTTATGGTTATTTAATTGCAATTAAGTTAGTTCATTGTGATTGTAAAGAAAATTGGTGCACTTTACATTTCGGATTATTTTTTTTTATTATTATTTTTTTTTGGGGGGGGGGGGGGCGTGGGGCGTTATTAAAAAACTCATAATTAGCCAAAATGGAGTCCTAAATAGGTCCATAGTCCATGTGTGTGTTCGTATGTTCTGGAATGAAGGTCTCCACCTGATGTAGAGAGTCTTCTCCATTCTTCATTTTTGACGCATGTGCTTGTACGTAATAAAATGCTCTTTGCCCTTAAAACAGTAGGTCTCATATTTCATTCATAGGGTTTTTATGGATTTAAGTGTTTCTGTTAGAAGGAGCACTTCTTTTCCATGTCGGAAACTGATGATTTAATTAATTATTTCTTTCCAAAGTAGTATTTATTTGAATGATGCGACTCATAACTATTATATTTGACCGACTGCGCTCCGAAACGTGAGCTTTATTTAAATCAATTGTAATGAATTTAATTAAATGATGTGGATTTTTTTCAGGAATAATATAATATTGCAATAATTAGTTTTTAGTTCACAATTATAACTATAAGTAATTCGCTGTTTCTTGGCTATTAGCCACAATTTATGGGTTTTTAAGAATGCATATATTGCCTAGCCAGAAAAGAAGAAAGACAAATACTACTCTAGACTACCATCAAGCAACAAAATGCTATTCCTCTTAGTAAGAGAGAGAGAGAAAAAATGGGACCTTAAATTCGCGTTTAGTAATTAAAATAGAAAGATTAAATATTCGAATAGTGCGTGCGTTATAAAAGAGAGAGAGAGAGAGAGAGAGAGAGAGAGAGAGAGAGATATAGCAAAACTGTTCAAAATTTGAATAGTATGTTGACAATTTCAAAAGAAAGAAAAGTCAGCTCAAACCTATGAACTTGTGACTGCTAAAAGAAAGAAAAAAATGTTTTTCCTTAGGACCAATTTATACGAGTCCACCTATGGTTCTCATGTTCATATTGAAAATGCATGTGAGTAGCTCTAAAATATATTTTCTTATAAGACGATGTATTTCAATGATTTCTTTCAAATAAAAGAATATTTTCGTTCATTTTTCTGATCAAGCTATTATATAATTCAAAGTACGTGTCAAACAATCATATCTCAATTTCTTGACCTCACCTTAATCCAAATGGTATATTAATTTTTGGTTGAATTTTCGAGTAAAAAAATTAATTAAGATACAAAATAAATCACCACGGCCTAATAGATAATTATTACTGCCATCACAGATATTCTCCTAACAAAAAGTCCAAGTAATTCAGAATTGATATCATTTTGTAGTTGTCATATTGTCACGAAAAGTGGTTGTGATTTTGCTTGTCTGAACTTAGTACCTTTTTTGTAAGAATAATTACACTAGAAATTCAAAAGGGTGGTGTCTTCGTCTTCGTCTTCATATAGTATTATACACACACATGTACATATTATATCTCAATTTTATATTTAGGAAATCTCTTGACTTTGAGCCCCACAAATGGACGGATGATTATTGTTGCAAGACTCAACTTCCGCTTTTAAGGTGCTTTTCGAGTCATTAAACATATAATATGTTTGCCGGCATTTTAGAAATACTAGTAAATCATAAAATCCAATATGCATGCACAAGATTAAAATCTATGTATATCATTTGGTTTGGAAATTAAAATCTATATTTGTATATATATGACGTCAGATAAATGTTCAAATGAACATTCACTGTTCTTGTAAAAACAAGACCTCAGTCGCGCTATGGTGGATACGTCATCCTTATTTGACGAATGCATCATCACAATTCGAAACTCATGAGGTGCAAAAAATTCATTTAATTTCATTTATTTTAAATGCAGTAAATTTCATTATAAATAGTAACTTTACACGTTCAATACATTATTTTTAGTTTTAACAATAAAAAATAATCTTTATCTTAGCCAAACCCTATAAAGTTATTTATAGTTGGATTTTTTCAATAATTTTGAAAATAAAATCCAACTCCAAAATAGGATGGTACGTAGGCGCACCTAATGTGTAATAATGATTAGTTAAGGCAGAAGATAGTGGGCCAATCTCACATAAAATTAGGGAGTTGAAGGGGCCCACAAATTGCTGTGGCTTTATATGGCAGTCGGCAGCCCACAGTAGGCCCAACACTGCAGTATCAGTGGATAACAAATGGGCCCCACTTTTTAACTCCTTGCTCCCTTGTATTTATGTTCCGTTTCTAACACTAAAAGTTTGTGTTAAATATTAGATACACACATACTTACAGACTAAAAATACGTTATAACTAATTACGATTCATGGCTTCCACCTTTTTTGCACCATTACATTATCACAGCAGTTTCAAACGTCAGCACTAGGTAAATATGACGTTGATTAGGACAAGTAGCAAGCAAGCAGATAAACGAAGCCGCTGTTGTACCTTCTGCCCGTGAATTTGTACTGTACAATGCATGCTGCGATTTAGTCTCCCAGAAGGCAAAGCGGCTCTCTGATGCTAAGCTCAGCTTTGAGGTCTGGGAACTTCTTCAGATCATTACAACTCTCTAGAACTTTCTGCAACCACCAACAAACAATGCAATGCAGCTCTCATATCATACTTTGTTTTTTCAAGATTTTAGTTAGAAATTTAGAATCTCTCTAGGCACTCACCAATGCTGCAACATGAGCGTCCTGAAGAATATTTCCATCAATCTCCAACCTCGTAAAGGGAAACTCGGGCAGGTGGCCCGACTGTTTCTTACCAAGCAAGTCGCCAGGCCCACGGAGAACGAGGTCCATATTTGCAAGGTAGAAACCATCGGAGGATTCCTCAAGAACCTTTAACCGTTTGAGGCTAGAGTTTGTAGAAGCCATTAGGATGCATTTCGATTTCCTCTCTCCGCGTCCAACTCTACCTCGGAGCTGATGCAACTGTGCGATTCCGAATCTCTCTGCATTCATCACCACCATCATGGATGCATCTGGTACATCAACGCCCACTTCAATGACTTGTGTGGAGAGTAGGATTTTCGTTTCGCCAGATCTGAACTGCCTTAGTGCTTCATCCTTGTCATCGCTTTTCATTCTACCGTGTAGCAGCCCGCATTTATAGCCACAAAATTTGTTGGAAATAGCTTCGAAATCAGCTGAAGCAGCACGAAGTTGAGGCAGTTGTTCGGACTGCTCAATTACAGGATACACGAGATACACTTTCCCTCCTCTTCCGAGTTCCTCCATCATCATCTGCAAGAGTCAAAGCATCTAATATCTAATATCATCAAACAGATTACTCTACTAAAACTAAGAAGATATTCATTGATTCATTCATATTATGCCTAAAGGATGTTAAATTTCTTGTACGTAACTAGGTCGTATTCCTCATCAGACGGTCTATTTTTTAGATGGTCCTGGAAAGCTTAGGCTACACCTGAGACATATGATATACAACACGTTAGCAGGTGAATATGTGTGTATTTAGACCAACCACTGAGTTTTAAATAGGGATTTCTGCTGCAAATTCTATCTAATCACGAGTATGTTGCACTTATGTGATGGATATTATGTATATAGAAGAGGATGAATGTAAGATCAGCAATAGCAAATGTTGCAAATACTCACTTGCACATGGGAAAGTATTTGGGAGGTGTGTGAAAACAGGAACTGAGTGGTGAGGTGGCAGCAGTGGTGCTGTGCTATGCACTCAAGTATGTCTCAACTTGTGTGAGTAGATCATTCACAAAAGTGACATTTTATTGTCTGGCATATGAGAGTGAGTTCATGACATTCCACACAAAGTGATCTTCGTGAAGTATGCTATCACTATGCAGCAACTACATTGATTTATTTTTATATGGATATACTGAACCAACAAAAAAGAAAAAGTTTCGATGTGATATCCACTAGCACCAAAACCTACAAATTAATGATTACAAATTTTTACATTATTCCTTTAACAAAGAATACATCAATTGGAAATGTTAAAAAATGGAAAACAAATATAATTTCATTGATTTTTATTTATTTTTTTGTAAATCTTAATACATATTCATTGGTAATCATAATCCATGTTGTTAATGAACCGCACAGAAAAATCAATGTTTCGCATTCATTAGCACCTAAAATACTGTGGAAGGAACTTAAATTATGAAATTTCAACATTTGAAGTAGAGTGCAGTGAATTGAGTTGTTTCTGTCAAAATGTTTACCTGGTAAGCCTTTTCAAATCCACCTTCATTTCCTTCAATAACATATGTCTCAATGGGCATTCTTCCGGGAGGTAAATCTGTGATCTTCAGTTAAGAACATGGAAAACATAAATGTCAAACTACAGTACAAGATATGAGAAGATCAATTCCTTAGTATAGACCAATGAAAAAGTTCAGATTTAAAAATAAGATAGCTTGTGATTTCAGAGGCTTTTGTGCAATATTGCAGCAAAACTTATTGATAATTTCAAATAGAAGAGCATATACTTGAGTCAAGGACATGTCGCCATACA